>JACEIK010011530.1:6535-22690 GCA_018107945.1 Datura stramonium | reverse complement strand
TTATATAAAATTACATGAAAATGTATAAAATAACTTAGCTAAACAAGACTAATTTAAGTTGTAAAGCGTATCACGGGCATGATATTTTTGCCCGTGATCAACCTCCGCGGACTTAATACAATTAGCTATGACTTATTTTGATATTATTCTGGGCGTGGATTGGTTGTTTGCATGTTATGCTTCGGTTAACTATAGAACTCGAGCGGTGGAGTTCTGTTTTCTGGGCGAACCAGCTTTAGAATGGAGGGGTAGTTTAGCGGTACCTGTAGGTCGCTTCATCTCTTACCTTAAGGCCCGAAAAATGATCTCTAAGGGTTGCATGTACCACCTAGTTAGGGTTAAGGATGTAGAGTGCGAGACCCCAACTATACAGTCAGTTCCAATGGTGTAGTATCCGGAGGTTTTCCCTAATGATTTGCTAGGTGTTCCTTCAGAGAGGGAAATTGATTTCGGTATTGATCTATTTCCCGATACATAGCCTATCTCTATTCCTCCTTACATGATGGCTCCCGCCAAGCTAAAAGAGTTAAAGGAACAGTTGAAGGACTTGTTGGATAAAGGTTTTATTAGACCGAGCAAGTCTCCATGGCTTGCACTGCTCTCTTTGTTCGAAAGAAGGATGGATCCCTTCGAATGTGTATTGATTATCGATAGTTGAATAAGGTCACTGTCAAGAACATGTACCCCTTTCCCAGGATTGATGATTTATTTAACTAGCTCCAAGGTGCCAGGTGTTTCTCGAAGATAGATCTCAGGTCCGAATACCATCAACTCCGAGTTTGGGAGTGTGATATCCCGAAGACAGCCTTTAGAACTCGGTATGGCCATTATGAGTTTGTAGTTATGTCATTTGTACTAAACAATGCTCCTTCAGCTTTTATGGACCTAATGAACAGGGTTTTCAAGAAGTATCTGGACATGTTCATAATTGTGTTCATTGATGATATCCTTATATACTCCCGGAGCGAGGAGGAGCATGCTACTCACTTGCGTATAGTGCTTCAGGTCCTCAAGGATCGTTAGTTATATGCAAAGTTTAGTAAATGTGAGTTTTGGTTGGACTCAGGGGAATTTCTAGGCCATGTGGTTTCAGGTGAGGGCATTAAGGTAGATTCCCAAAAAATCGAAGAGGTGAAGAATTGGCCCAGATCGGTGAATCTTTCAGAAATTTGGAGTTTCTTGGGCCTAGCCGGTTACTACCGGAGATTTATTGAGGGTTTCTCATCTATTGCGGCACCTTTGACCAAGTTAACTCAAAAGAAGGTAAAGTTCCAATGGTCGGAGTCTTGTGAGGAAAGTTTCCAAGAATTGAAGACACAACTCACTTCAGCACCAATGTTGACTTTACCCGAGGGTACGGATGGCTTTGTTGTATATTGTGATGCTTCGAGAGTCAGACTGGGATGTGTATTGATGCAGCATGGGAAAGTAATAGCATATGTCTCTCGACAGATGAAGTTCATAAAAAAATTACCCGACCCATGTTCTCGAGTTCACCGAGGTGGTGTTTGCATTTAAGATATGGCAACATTACTTGTATGGGGTCCACGTGGATGTATTCATGGATAACAAGAGCTTGCAATATGTGTTCACGCAGAAGGATCTCAATCTTCGGAAAAGGAGGTGGTTGGAGTTATTGAAGGACTATGATATAAGTGTTCTTTACCACCTAGGCAAGGCTAATGTGGTAGAGGATGCACTTAGTAGGCTCTCTATGGATAGTGTGTCCCACGTGAAGGAGGGAAAGAAGGAGTTGGTGAAGGATGTCCACTGGCTCGCAAGATTTGTAGTTAGATTGGTCGACTCGACCGATGGTGGCATCGTTATGCAGAATGGGTCAGAATCGTCCTTGGTGGTTGATGTAAAATCTAAACAAGATGAAGATCCGGTTTTGAGGAAGCTGAAGGAAGCAGTGAGGAGTCAAAATGTGGAGGTTTTCTCCCAAGGGGGAGATGGTGTGCTACGATAGCAAGGTCGACTATGTGTTTTGGACGTCGATAATTTGAGGGTTCGGATAATGCATGAAGCACATGGTACCATATATTCTATCCATCCGGGATCCATGAAGATGTATCGGGACTTGCGAGAAATCTATTGGTGGGATGGTATGAAGAAGGATATTGCAAAGTTCGTAGCCAAATGTTCAAACTGTCAGCAAGTAAAAGTCGAGCATCAAAGGTCGAGAGGCGTACTTCAGGATATTAGCATCCCCACTTGGAAGTGGGAAGAGATTAATATGGATTTAATTACAGGTCTACCTCGTACTTGACGGCACTATGATTCCATTTGGCTGGTGGGAGATAGGTTAACTAAGGCTGCCCATTTTCTACCGGACAAGACCACAGATTTAGTAGATGACTATGCCAAACTGTGTATTCGAGAGTTGGTTCGACTTCATGGAGTGACCTTGTCTATTATATCAGACCGAGGTACTCAGTTTACCTCCCATTTTTGGCGATCTTTTCAGAAGGGACTTGGGACTCAGATTAAGCTCAGCACAGCATTTCATCTGCAAATGGATGGCCAAGAGGAGAGGACAATCCAGACTCTTGAGGACATGTTGAGGGCATGTGTTATGGATTTTAAAGGTAGTTGGGATGATCATTTTCCCTTGATCGACTTTGCTTATAATAACAGTTATCACTCTAGTATCCAAATGTCATCATTCGAAGCCTTCTATGGGCGGAGGTGTAAATCTCCCATCGGATGGTTTGAGGTTGGTGAGGCAGCTTTGATAGGGCCAGATTCGGTTCACGAGGCGAGAAGGTTCAGTTAATAAGGGACCGGTTGAAAACCGCTTAGAGTCATCAGAAATCATATGCCAATGTGAGGAGAAGAGACTTGGAGTTTGATGTGGACGACTGGGTATTTCTAAAGGTATCTCCTATGAAGGGAGTCATGCGGTTTGGGAAAAAAAGGAAACACAGTCCTCGCTATGTTGGCCCCTACCGGGTTGTGAGGAGAGTTGGTAAGGTGGCGTATGATTTGGACTTTCCCTCAGAGTTATCTTCAGTTCATCATGTGTTTCATGTGTCACTTTTGAAAAAGTGCTTGGGTGATCCATCTTTTGTAGTCCTAGTGGATAGCGTTGGTGTAAAGGATAGCCTCAGTTATGAAGAAATTCTGGTGGAAATCTTAGATCGTCAGGTCCGTAAGCTAAGGAAGAAATAAGTATCTTCAGTTAAAGTATTGTGGATAAATCAGCATGTTGAAGGAGCTACGAGGGAAGCCGAAGTGGATATAATGGTTAGATACCCACACCTATTCTCCACCGGCTCAGTTTCCACTTGAGCTATTAGTTTTGGCCTAAACCCCTAATAAGTTTTCATGTTCCGTTCATGCATACAAGTTTGTTTTATGATATGATATATGTATGTGGTGTCTGAATTCAGTTCAGTTATGTAGTTCTTTTTGGAAATAGTCAATCCATCAGTTTTCAGCTTAATGATCAGTATTTATATATGGAGATTGCTTGTTTCTGAGTTTTCAGCATGTTTCTAACATTCGAGGATGAATTTTCCCAAGGGGAGATATTTTTATACCCCGGGAACCCAAGGATTAGACCCGAGAGTCAAAACGGAGAAAAACTAGAAATTTGTATTAGGTTGCAGGAGAACTCGTGAGTTGGGTCGTGAGGAGTGACCACGATTCGTGATGTGACTCGTGGTCAGCAGGCTGGGCAAGCTTAGGTTGAGGAGGCCACGGGCCTGACCATGAGTCGTGGTCAGACATCACGACTCGTGAGGTCACCCGTGGTCTTCATTGGAGGTTTGATCAGGGTTTTGGAGCAGTAGGAGTCACGGGTGGTGACCACAAGTCGTGGTCAGCCACCACGATTCGTGGGGTCCCCCTGAGCATGTTGGACAGTGGACTTCACGGGTCCTAGACACAAGTCATGCCCCTTGGCAACGACTAATGAGGTCCCTCATTAGGGGCCCTGGCAGTGTTTTTCCTGTGTTTTAATAAGGGTATTTTCATAATTCCTAAGTTCCTAAGGCCTAAACTACGTCATTTTAAGCTCTAAATGGGGTCTTTTAAGGGGGATTAGCTCACATTAGGTCTCATTCATGCATGCAAGAGTATAAAGAGGAGTCTAGAAGGTGATGCAAGAGTTTTTACATATTTTAAATGTTCGTTTTACTTACCTTGAATACTCAGTACATTCTATGTACTGACCGCATACTTTCTATGTTGTATCATTTTATGATACAAGTCCCGGTTCTCAGGCTCATCCTCCGCAGTAGTGCTTCCGAGATCGTTATCAGCATAGTGGTGAGTCCTCATGTTCCGAAGGCCGTATGTTCATACTCTATGTTATTCCTTTCAGTTTCCTAAATGTTGGATTAGTTGGGAAGTTGTCCCATCAATCCGCCTGTCACGTTTAGAGGCTTATCAGACTACAAGTTGTATTCCATCGTCTTGTATAAGTCTAGTACTAATTTTCCCTTATGCTATGTTATGATTACGTTCCATATGTTAAGTCTTCCACTTATGTAATTGAATTGAATGCATGCTCATTCCATTGGTCGACTTGGGATTTCTCGGGGATCCTTGTCCCGTGTCTATGATTTGGATTTACGTTTGGGTCGTGACAAGAATCCATGTAATATTTCCTTGAATCCACATGGAATGATATTTATAATTGTTTTAGATGTTGTTTCCATCCGTTAATGATTTATTTATTATTATTCCCACCAAAGTTGAATTCTATCCCTGCAGACCTTTCAAATGTTAAGAAATTCCTTGATAGACCTCGTTGAATTCATGTGAAATATTGCTCTATGTTAATTATAGTTATTTCTCCCAATTTGTGAATCCAACAATGAAAAATATTGTGAGATGAAAATCTAGTCCTATTCAGTGATTTAGAAAATCCCAATTCTGCTCTAGTATTTGAATATCAATTTTAGCTTGAGATTGCAGACTCGTTGGGAAATCCCAAGTTGCCAGTAGTATTGAATCTCCATTAGAGTATTTCCAAATCAGTTTAGCAAGAATGCTAAAATACTCAGTGTCAATCAAGAATGTCAGCTGACCAGTTTGACTTCAGAAACCCCAGAGGTGTCAGTATCACCTCCCAGTTATAAGAAGTAGATTCAGAATCCAGTTTAGTGGTCCACTAGGCGGTCATGACACTTTAGTCACATAGCTTTGACCAGCCTCAGGAACCCAATTCAAATTTTATTTTGTTCTTAGACAGTTATGACGCTTCTAAATGAGCAGCTATGACCAGTCTAGAACCCAATTTCAAAATCTGGTCCGATAAGACTCTCGGGATCTTTCAGTTATACATCCCTGACTAGTCTTGGACCCCAGTTTCAAGCTATCAGCTTAGTATTCAGTTTAGATTTTCCAATGGGAGTAGGACTTAGCACAGAGCGGACCGAGGTTCCAGCACACCCAGGTTCCCAGAACTACATTGCCAGTGTAGGTTTTAGTATTTATTGCCCTAATTGGCCCCAGACTTTTGTGATCACCCAGTTCATGCCTTTATACCCTGGCAAGGTATATTAGGTCCTACCGGTGGGGTGTATACAACGGACTCCACGTCTAGCTCACGTGGTTACATTTCGATTAGAGACTCTCCCAATAGTCTCTTCAGTCAGTATAGTTTAGCTCAGTTCAGTTCCATTCAGATGAGATCAGATTCAGATTTATAATATATTTTGACCATCAGAAAGGGTCTTTCATACCACCCCAATTATTTCAATTATTCAGTTCAGTAGTTTTAGTTGGTCATTGCATGTCTCTCAATTCAGAATTTCCTATTATTTACTTATGTGTGTTATATTCCACTTACTTACTTAGTACATTCAAAATACTAACGCATACTTCCCTTTATTTCATACTTTTTATCGTGCATTGAAATTCAGTTCCAAAACTCATTACCTAACTCATGCTCTGCTTCATTTCAGTGAAATATGCCTTCACGATGCAGAAATGGAAGGCGGGCCGAAAATGCCCAACGGACTACTCCACCAGCCCCGGCGGCCCTACAGGATGATTCGGTATCAACCGCTGAATTCAGGGCGGCCATTTAGTTTCTCGTACAAACTGTGACTAACCAGGTGAACCAAAAAGTGGTTCTAGTTAATAGAAACAATTCCGCAGCAACTTCTAGGGTGTGTGACTTCACCCGAATGAACCCTCCATCTTTACAAAGATCCAAGGTGGGGGAGGACCCCCAAGAGTTCATAGAGGAGATCAGGAAGATTACCTGTATTATGGTTGTCAGCTCCTCCGAGAGTGCTGACTTGGCTGCCTACTAGCTAAAAGAGGTAGACTAGGTTTGGTATGAGTAGTGGAAGGAGGGGTGGCCAGCGGGAGCAAGACCAGTCGAGTGGGAGGAGTTTAACACTGCTTTTCTGGATAGATTTTTTTCAGGGGAGCTCAGGGAAGCCAAGGTAGCGAAGTTTATGAACTTGAGGCAAGGGAACAGAACAGTGGAGGAGTATGGTTTGGAGTTTACCAGGTTTTCCAGATACGCTCTGGAGAGGGTGGTCGAGCCATGGGCTCGCGCTAATGTTTGTGAATGGGGTGTCAAACCTAGTACTCAAGGAGTGCAGGACCGCGATGCTGATCAAAGATATCAACCTTTCCAGTTTGATTGTTTATGCCCAACAGATCGAGACTGAAAAACTAAGGGACATGTAAAGAAAGAATAAGTGAGCTAGGACTGTCCAATCAGATCATGGCCACCAGAGGTCAGGCGATAGAAATCGCCCACAGGAGTAGAAGCAACAACAACAGTAGCAGAGGGCTCCAACGCCCATCTCAACCAGCGCCCCTACCCTTCGATCCCGCCAAGACCAGAGGGGTGGAGCATTTGTCTCTCTGTCTTAGAGCTATAGTGTCAAGAACAGATATCCATCTAGGCCCAAGTGCGGAAAGAACCACCTGGGAAAGTATCTTTAGGGTCGAGAGGGTTCTTTTGGTTGTGGATAGCTCGGGAATCGGCTTAGGGAGTGCCCATCAGCAGGATGAGGGAAATCACAATCCACCACCTCAGCAACTCCAGCAGGCCGACCAGCTCAACAGGCTAACACATCAGGTACGGAGGGTGGTCAACTCCAAAACCATTTTTATGCATTATCATCTCGTCAGGACCAAGAGAACTTACCAGATGTGGTCACGGGTATGTTAGGTCTTTTCCACCTAGATGTATATGGCCTGCTTGATCCGGGGGCCACACTATCATTCCTAACTCCCTACATAGCAATCTAGTTTGATATCAATTCGAAATTATTATCAGAACCCTTCTTAGTCTCCACACGAGTTGGCAAGTCTGTTAGAGCCAGTCGGGTGTATAGAAACTGTCCAATCTCAATATGCAATAAAGTCATACCAGTTGACCTTGTAGAGTTAGACATGGTCGACTTCGACCTCATTCTTGGCATGGATTAGTTACACTCTGGTTATGCCTCAGTTGACTGCAAAACTAGGGTCGTCAGGTTTCAGTTCCCTAGCGAACCAACTCTAGAATGGTCGGGCAGTAGTTCAGCACCGAAGGGTAGGTTTATTTCCTACCTTAAGGACAAGAAGCTTATTTCTAATGGATGCATTTATCATCTAGTTCGGGTAAAGGATTTGGATTCTGAGACCCAACTATCCATTTAGTCCTAGTTGTCAAAGATTTTCCAGATGTTTTTCCCAAAGATCTCCCCGGAGTCCCTCCTGAGCGGGAAATTGACTTCAGTATAGACCTTATTCCATATACTCAACCCATCTTCATCCCTCCTTATAGAATGGCTCCAACTGAGCTTAAGGAGTTGAAAGAGCATCTCAAAGACCTTCTTGATAAATGTTTATCAGACCTAGCATCTCTCCTTGGAGTACTCCAGTTCTATTCATGCAAAAGAAATAAGGTACCCTTAGAATGTGCATCGATTACTGTCAGTTGAACAAGGGCACAGTCAAGAATAGGTATCCCCTACCAAGAATTGATGACCTATTCGACCAACTTTAGGGAGCCAGCTGCTTCTCCAAAATAGATCTCAGGTCGGGGTATCATCAACTAAGAGTCAGGGAGTGTGATATACCTAAAACAGCTTTCAAGACTCGGTATGGTCACTTCGAGTTCGTGGTTATATCCTTTGAACTAACAAATGCCCCTGCCGCCTTTATGGATCTGATGAATAGATTCTTTAAGCAGTATCTGGATATGTTCATCATTGTGTTTATCGATGACATTCTGAGGATAGTACTTCAGACACTCAGAGAACGTCAGTTAATCGCCAAAGTTCAGCAAGTGTGAATTCTGGTTGAAGTTCGTGACTTTCCTGGGTCATGTGATCTTGGTCCTTACCGTCAATTATATGTGTGTGTGTGTGTGCGATGTTAAATATGTTTAAAGGTTTTGTTGCTAATTGAAATTGGTGAAAGATCCAAGATGATGACGTGTAAACGATTTTAAGCCAATTAAAGATGTCACAAGCTATTAAGGGTAAACGAGCTTATTGAATTAGGATTACCTGGTTATGGTTGTCCTTTATCTTATGTGTACGTTATGAAATATTCCAGGCCAAGGGGAGATTTCATAATCCCTTTCCCTTAAGCCGAATGACAAGCTAGTGAGTCTCTGAGCTCTAATGTCCCTTGAACACGATCTATAAATTTTATTGAAACTCTTAGGTGATCTGTAGTTCCTTATGATTTATACAAGTTTTGAATACAGCATTTAAGTGCTATTTTCTATCTTTACAATATGGGTTTTGGATATTTCTAGCCCAACCGCACNATACAAGTTTTGAATACAGCATTTAAGTGCTATTTTCTATCTTTACATGTTATATGTTCTCACTTGTAGTTATGTATTACAAAGGAGGTCTATGCAGGCCACATGTTTAGTATTTATCATTTCTATGCTATACACATTAAGTTGGTCCAATATAATCCATATCGGCTCCATTTATGATTTTGTTTAAGATTTATTGATTTTACCCCTGTGTGGTACATCGGCTGGAGGTATTGTAATTTTACCCCGGTGTGGTACGCCGACTGGACGAATTTTACCCCAGTGTGGTACACCGACTGGAGACATTTTTATTTTTACCCCGGTGTGGTACACTGGAAGGAAAAATTGTATATAGATTTTATGATTGGCTGGATGCTAGCATTTCAGTTATAGTCTTTGTTATGCATTAGATGATTGTACTTACACTTCAATAATGAGTTATTGTCAGGTTTCTGTTTCAGGATTCCAGGTTGTTACTATTCCTTATTTCTGGCCCAGTTATCATTTTTATCTTATATGTTTACAGCTTTAAGCCTTACATACTAGTACATTTTATTCGTACTGACGTCCCTTCATAGTGGGACCCTTCCTGCAATAGTACAACAAGTACAGGCCAAGGCTCAAATCATCGGATGTAGTGGGAGCCAGATTTTAGTGGAATAGTGCTATGCTCCTCTCTTCTAGGATCCATGTCCTAGTTTTGATCATTTTGAGTTTTGTGTATAGCATGGGTAGGTCGGGGCCCTGTCCCATGAATTTTAGTTTGTTTACTCTGTAGAGGCTGATGTAGACTAGTTTGGACAGTAGTGTTGGTTGTGTAGCCGTGTTGGTCTTCCATTGCTCTATTTAGCTTTATTGTAGCCTTGTCAGCTTTCGAGGTTGTATATTTATTATTGTCAAGGAATTATGGGTCCAGTATTTATCTTGGTTGGTCGTGACAGGTGGCTTGGTCAGCCTTAGTGTTACATTTATAGATGCTATATAGCCAGCTTCTCGATCAATCATGAATTGAGTGCCAGTTGCGCCCTACCCCAGTTTTGGGGCGTGACAGACTTGGTATCAGAGCGAAGTCGTGTCCTAGGGAGTCCACAAAGTCGTTTCTAGTTGAGTCTTTCTTATGGATATATGTGCACTATACTTATAATCAGGAGGCTACAGGACATTTAGGAATTGTTTCACTTCTTTTACTAATAGTTTGTGCTATAGGTCGAGGTCATAAATAGTGTGATATCTAAATCATGTTATTGTTTCAGAGTATGCATGTAACAAGGAAGATTACTAAAAGGTTGATTGGCACAACCGTTGGGGAGGGTACTAGTCACCCTCCAGTGGACCAGGGAGACAGGTTAGAGGCTTAAAGTGAGAGTCCTGCCCCAAGTTTTACAGTTCCTCTAGAACCGGTCAGAGAAATGGCAGATAGACCTATAGCTCCTCCTGCACCAGCAGTACCTAAGGGTAACCCGCGCCTGTGGTACCTCCAGTTGTTCCGGAAGGACAAGTCTTGAGGGAGTTGCTCAGCTGATGGCTCGTGTAGACGCAACTCAGGAGTTGCGATTGGAGGCGATAGAGAGACATAGAGGCCAGGCAACTGAGAGTTCCAGGGCCCGTGAGTTCTTGAGTTTGAGCCCTCCTATATTTATCGGATAAGACCCCAGTGAGGATCCTTAGGACTTTATTGATCATATTTATAGGTTGTTGAAGGTGATGCAAGCTATAGCGACTAAGGAAGTAAAGTTGGCAGCCTTCAGACTACGTGATGTGGCCATATTGTTGTATGAGGCTTGGGCTCGATCCATAGGAGTCGATGCACCACCAGCTTAGTGGGAATCATTCTCTGAGGCCTTTATGCACCAGTATCTACCCCCGGAGCTTCGACAGGCTTGAGCTAAGCAGTTGTTGCACCTAGAGAAGGGAAGTATGAGTGTGCATGAGCATTGTCTTCGGTTTAATTCTCTTTCTAGGTATGCTCCTCACATGGTTCAGACGATGGAGGATAGATTTCATCAGTTCATGTTAGGGTTAGGGCTTCATATAGATTGAGATTTTTTGGGGGTATATACTCAGGAGCACATGGACATTTCACGAATTCAGGATTTCGCCCAAAGGGCGGAGGATTTGGTTCATCAATTATGGGATACTCGGAGACAGCAGGAGCAAATATTGCAGAGGGTCAGCTAGGGTGGGTTCTTGCAGAGGGCCGCAGGGTGACCCAGGGGCTCAGTCACCCATGGAGTCAGTTAGGCCTGTAGGGAGTGCCAAACCTCAGTTTCAGGGATAGAGAAAAGACAAAGGCCCAGCTCCATCTAGCTCTCGACGATAGGAGCGAGTGGGGCAGAGATGACCACCATTGCTGCCTTGTCCTCAGTGTGGGAAATCTCATTTAGGTCAGTGTTGTTAGGGGTAAAATGTATGCTATCATTGTGGCAGGGCACTTCATGAGGGATTGTTCAGATAGGGTCAAGGTGGATCAGGCGCGATCAGCAGTTGCCTCTTCATCCTCAATTAGACTTTCCAAACCTGATCCTCAGCTGGCAGTAGGCCGTGGAAGAGGCAGAGGGACAGAGGCTTCTAGTTCTGGGGCAACCCAAAATCAATTTTATGCTTTGGGAGGTCGACAGGACCAGGATGCCTCACCTAATGTTGTTACAAGTACTTTGATTATTTATTCTCGTGCAGTATATGTCTTACTTGATCCTGGTTCTACACTCTTTTATGTTACACATTGGTTGCAAGTCATTTTGAGATAGTCCCTGAGTTATTATCGATACCATTTGTTGTTTCTACACCAATTGGCGAATTTGTGTTAGCTAGACGAGTTTATTGGAACTGTGTAGTATTGGTATATGATAGATCAACCTTAGCTGATCTTGTTGAGCTTGAAATGGTTGATTTTGATGTCATTATGGGTATGTATTGGTTGGCGGCATGTTATTCTAATGTTGATTGCAGAGCTAAGGTTGTCAGATTCAACTTTCCCGCAGAGGTTGTCAGATTCAACTTTCCCGCAGAGCCAGTCTGGGAATGCAAGGTAATGCCGCTACGCCTAAAGGTAAGTTTATTTCATACCTTAAGGCTTAGAAGTTGATATCCAAAGGTTGAATTTCTCACTTGGTTTGGATAAAAAGCTTGTAATGTGAGCCTACGACTCTCCAGTCAATTTCTATTGTAAATGAGTTCCCCGAGGTCTTTCCAAAGGATTTGCCTGGAATTCCTCTTGAAAGGGAGATAGCTTTTTCTATTGATCTACTTTCAACTACTCAGCCTATATGGATCCCTCCTTACGGAATGGCTCCAGCAGATCTAAGGGAATTGAAGGAGCAGTTATGAGATCTGCTCAAGAAGGAATTCATTCGACTAGTGTATCTCCTTGGGGTGCACTAGTGCTCTTTGTGCGGAAGAAGGATGGGTCATTAAGAATATGTATTGACTACAGGCAACTGAATAAGGTTACAATTAAGAACAAGTACCCACTTCCCAGGATTGATGACCTGTTTGATCAGTTATAAGGTTCTAGATGCTTCTCAAAGATTGATTTGAGATCGGGGTACCATCAGTTACAAGTTAGGGAAGTTGATATCCCTAAGACTTCCTTCAGAACCAGATATGGCCATTATGAGTTCTTAGTGATGTCATTTGGGCTTACTAATGCCCCAGCAGCTTTTACGGACCTGATGAATCGGGTGTTTAGGCCTCTTATTGATGTATTTATGATCGTCTTTATTGATGATATTTTGATTTACTCGCGATCCGAGGCCGAGCATGCAGATCATTTGAGAGAAGTATTACAAACTCTCCAGGAGCATAGGTTATACGCTAAATTTTCTAAATGTGAGTTCTGGATGACATCTATAGCTTTTCTTGGTCATGTAATTACAGTTGAAGGTATAAGAATGGATAGTCAGAAGATAAAGGCAGTAAAGAGTTGGCCCAGACCCTTGATTCCTATAGAGGTTCATATTTTTCTGGGATTGGCAGGTTACTATCGCAGATTTGTAGAAGGTTTTTCTACTATCTCCACGCCATTGACAAAGCTGACTCATAAAGCAACAAAGTTTCAGTGGTCAGAAGTGTGTGAGCGCAGTTTTCAGGAGTTGAAAGATAGGTTGACCTCAACACCTATCTTGACTCTTCTAGAAGGTACAGAGGGTTATGCGGTTTATTGTGATGCCTTCAGGATCAGCTTAAGTTGTATTTTGATGCAACACGGTAAAGTTATTGCCTATGCTTCAACGCAGCTAAGGAAGCACAAGCAGAATTACCCTACCCATGATCTAGAATTGGTAGCGGTGGTGTTCGCACTGAAGATCTGGCGTCACTACCTGTATAGGGTACATGTTGATATTTTTACAGATCATAAGAGCCTTCAGTATCTATTCCAGCAGAAGGAGTTGAATTTACGCCAGAGAAGGTTATTAGAATTGCTGAAAGATTATGATGTTAGCATTGTGTATCATCCGGGCAAAGCAAACGTTATAGCTGATGTTCTAAGTCGCAAGTCTATGGGTAGTTTGAGTCATATTCAAGTTGACAGGATTAAAATGACAAAGACTCTACAGCAGTTGGCTGACTTACAGATTCGGTTACTGGATGCTGAAGATGGGGTGTTATGGTAAAAAACACAGTAGAATCTTCCTTGGTAGCGGAAGTTAAGCAACGACAATATGATGATGTAGAGTTAGTCTTACTGAGAGACAATATACCGCAGCAGAAGCAGAGCCTATTTGAATTTGGACCTGATGGAGTTCTAGATACTAGGGTCATCTATGTGTACCTAATGTGGGTGAGCTATGGGAACAAATTATGAATGAAGCTCATTACTCTCGGTATTCAGTACACCCAGGTGCTACAAAGATGTATCGTGACCTAAGGCAACTATATTAGTGGAATGGAATGAAAAAGGACATCACAGGTCTTGTGACTCAGTGTCCTAATTGCCAGCAGGTGAAGATTGAGCACTAGAGGCCTGGAGGTCTGATAGGATATAGAAATTCTAGACTTGAAATGGGAGGTGATTAATATGGATTTTATTACAGGATTTCCTCAAACGAGCAGGAAGCATGATTCCATCTGGGTAATAGCTAATAGATTAACTAAATCAGCTCACTTCTTTCCAGTTAGGACTACATATGCTCCATAGGATTATGCTAGGCTTTATATATGGGAGATAGTTCACCTACATGGCGTCTCGTTGTCCATTATTTATGATAGAGGTGCGCAGTTCACAGCAAATTCTGGAAGTCTTTCCAGAAAGGCTTGGGTACTCAAGTAAGCCTCAATACCGCATTTTATCCTCAGATAGACGAACAATATGAACATACCATTCAGACGCTTGAAGATATGTTGCGTGCCTGTGTTTAAGATTTTTGCAGAAGTTGGGATGATCATGTTTCCTTGATTGAGTTTGCCTATAATAACAGCTAACAGGAAAGTATTCAGATGGCCCCATATGAAGCTTTAGATGGGCGAAAATGCAGGTCGCCAGTGGGCTGGTTTGAACTCAGTGAGGCAGAGTTATTGGGGCCAGACTTAGTGCAGCAGGCTATTGACAAGGTGAAACTTATTAAAGATCGGATTCAGATGGCCCAGAGCAGGTAGAAGTCTTATGCAAATGTACGTCGTCGAGTGCTGGAGTTTGTTGTTAATGATTGGGTCTTCCTAAAAGTGTCGCCTATGAAAGGTGTCATGCGATTTGGCCGAAAGGTCAAACTGAGCCCAAGATATGTTGGGCCTTACAGAGTAATCTGCAGGATAGGAAAAGTAGCCTATGAGTTGGAGTTTCCACCAGAGTTAGCGGCAGTCTACCTAGTATTTCATATATCGATATTGCGGAAGTGTATAGGAGACACAACTCGTGTTATTCCTATCGATGATGTCCGAATTTCTGAGGAGATGACCTACACTGATGTCCTAGTTACTATACTTGACCGGCAAGCTAGGAAGTTTCAGACCAAAGAAGTTGCCTCAGTTAAAGTATTGTGGCGAAGTAATAACATCAAGGAAGTGACTTGAGAGGCTGCAGAGAAAATCAAGAAGAAATGTCCTCACCTATTCAAAATGTCGATGTGATATTGAGGTATGTGTTTGATACCTAAGTTACTGAGTATCTATTTTGAAGCATATTAAGTGAAATTAATTTCCATTTGGGGACGAATGTTCCTAAGGGAGGGAGAATATTACACCTCGAAAAAAATGGTGATTATTTGATGTTTGTATGCTAGGTTAAGTGTTGTATATTGGTTGTAGATGACAAGGGAAATGTGTACGAACGGAAAATCAAAGAGTATGTGAAGTTCATAAATAAGGGTAAACTTTAAACGACCATATCTCCCAATATATAATGAATTAGAAGCTCCACAACCTATCAAATTAAAGGTCTTTGACTTTAGTTTTCATAACATCAAACTTCTTGTCAATAGGAGTTCTAAGTAAGAAGTTATGGGCATTTTACCGAAGCACCCCGAGTGGTGACGCAGGCATAACTCCCTAGCGCCTCCACCGCCCTATTTACTTCAAATCTGATTTTTTACTTGTAGAAAACATTTTCATATAAATCTAAATCGACCATCTTGCTAAGTATTCCATTTCTCTCTCAATTCCAGCAGCTAGGACAAACAAAATCAAGAAGGAACATCAAGCAAAGTTCAAGCAAATCACAAGATAAGTTGAGATTAGTTTGCCAAGTGTGATAGGGGCTATTTTGGAGCTCGTTTTGGCAAGGTTTTGAAGGAGTTTTTCTGCATTTAAAAATCTTTTTGGACTGCCTATATATCCTTCTTTTAGTATGTGATGAAACCAGGAGGAAAGGTAAGGATTTCGCCCCTTCTAAACCTCTCAAATTGCAGAGCGAAAATCTGGAAATTGGCAGCTAAGTGAGCTGAGTTTTGCTCGTTTTCTTTTGGATTTTTGGCTGTTTCTTTTGCTGAATTATACTTCATATTGAGGGGAAGAATTAAAGAACAAATAAGGTAAAATTTCCTCGTGTTTCTCCATCAAAATTTTGTGAAAACTTGTTGAAAAAATGGCTAAATGTTGTTGACGTTGTCGTGTGTTGTTGTTTCTATTGTGACTGCCTTTGGTTAGTTTTTTTGGGCTACATTTTTTGCAACATATTAAGCTTGTTGTTGGCCTATAAAACCACTGGATTAAGGAGGTTGAAGGCTGATCGTTGAAATAGGAAATCGCTCTTTTAAGCGAGATTCGTGCATTGTGAATTGAATGAGCCTGAAACCTATTTAAAAGTTTTGAGGCAGTATGCTAAGCTTCATTTAATCTTTAAAGTTTCATGTTTTATTGAGGTTAAATGTTAAAGATTATGCCTAGCCAAAGTGGGGCATCTAAAGAGTGATATTGTGTCGATTATTGTCGTAGTTGTACATCAAGTTGGAGACCCCTCAGTGTGGGCATTTCTAGTTATTTCTTAC
>JACEIK010011528.1:17763-36155 GCA_018107945.1 Datura stramonium | reverse complement strand
ATCTCTATATTCAGTTTTTAATTTTCATAAATGCTATTATGTATTATTTCAAATTTCCGTTGTGTATGATTACTCAGAATACCAGTGTATGATAGACCAGAGGTTGACTTTGGGTCACATGTGACTTCAAGAACCGTGTTACGTCCAGGGTGTAGGCTCGGGGTGTGACAAACTAGTATTAGAGCACCGTTTAGAGTATCATCGGAAAGTTTGAAAGCTGCATCGAGTAGAGTCCGTTTCATAGGTGTAAAACGTGTCACACTTATGACGGGGAGGCTACAAGATGTTATTAGGAAAACTCCCTTGTGTTCATACTCCTTATCGTGCATTAAAGTTCAATTCCAGAAACGCCCTTCTAACTTGTGCTCTATTTGGTTTCGGTGAACCATGCCTCCTAGACGCGGTAACAGAAGAAGGGCCGGCAACGTAACCAGACCTGCCCCACCAGCTCCAACAGCCCCTCAGGATGACACAGTGTCCACTGCAGAGTTCAGAGCGGCTATCCAGCTGCTCGCTCAGATAGTCACCAATTAGGTGAATCAACAGGTGGTTCCGGTAGCCACAAACGGGTCCGCAGTAGCTGCTCAAGTGTGAGATTTTACCTAGATGAACCCTCTAGATTTTCATGGAACAAAGGTGGGAGAGGACCCACAAGGGTTTGTAGATGAGATTAGAAAAATCACCTGAATTATGGGTGTCAGTCCCTCTGAGAGTGCCGACTTGGCTGCCTACCAGCTGAAAGGGGTAGCTCAAGTCTGGCATAACCAGTGGAAAGAAGGGCTGCCAGTAGGAGCAGGACCAGTGGAGAGGGAAGAATTCCACACAACTTTCTTGGATAGGTTTTTCCATCGGGAGCTGAGGGAGGCTAAGATGGCGGAGTTTATGAATTTGTGACAGGGCAACAAAATTGTGGAGGAATATGCTCTGGAGTTTACTAGGTTGTCTAAGTATGCTCCAGAGATGGTAGCCGAGCCAAGGGCTCACATGCTGAAGTTTGTAAATGGAGTATCAAATCTGGTCCTCAAGGAGTGCAGGACCGTAATGCTGATTAAATACATGGACCTTTCTAGATTGATTGTCTATGCCCAGCAGATTGAGACTGAAAAGCTGAAGGATATGGAGCGTAAGAACAAACGGGCAAGGATTGACCATTCAGATTTCGGCCATCAAAGGTCTGGCGGTGGTAGTAGTAGCAGCAGCAATAACAACAGAGAGCCCTAACACCCAGCTCGGCTAGCACCCTAACCTTTCGATCCCGCAAGGATCGAAGGGGAGGGTCATTTGGAACTCAGCCTCGTACTCACAGTATAGGAAATAGGTATCCAACTTGCCCCAAGTGTGGTAGAAATCACCCAGGAGAATGTCTTCAAGGACAAGAGGGCTGTTTTGGGTGTGGACAGATTGGACACAGGCTTAGGGAGTGCCCGTCAGCAGGGCGAGGGAGATCACAATCTACCACTTCATCAGCTCCAGCAGGCCGACCAGCTCAACAAGCCAACACATCAGGTACAGATGGCGGTCAGTACCAAAATCGCTTCTATGCTCTATCTTCCTGTCAGGATCAAGAAAGCTCACCTAACGTAGTTACTGGTATGTTACGTCTCTTCCATCTAGACGTGTATGCCCTCCTAAATCTAGGAGCCACTTTTTTGTTCGTGACTCCCTACATAGAAGTCCAGTTTAATATCAATCCAGAGGTCCTCTTAGAACCATTCTTAGTCTCTACCCCAGTTGGCGAGTTAGTTAGAGCCAGCCGGATGTACTGAAACTGTGTAGTCTCCGTCCTGAATAAAGTCATCCCAGTTGACCTCGTAGGGTTAGACATGGTCGATTTTGACCTTATCCTTGGCATGGATTGGTTACACTCCTGTTATGCCTTAGTTGATTGTAGAACTAGAGTTGTCAAGTTCCAGTTTCTGAACGAACCAGTGTTAGAATGGATGGGTAGCAGTTCAACGCCTAAGGGTAGGTTTATTTCCTACCTTAAGGCCTAGAAACTCATCTCCATGGGGTGTATATATCATCTAGTTTGGTTGAAGGATTCCAACTCTGACACCCCGACTATTCAGTCAGTCCCTGTGGTCAGCGAGTTCCCAGACATTNATGACTAGAAAGCATGGTGGCCTTGTCGGCCCATATAGGTTTCCCTTTATCCCATCTCCATCCCTCCTTATAAAATGGCTCCAACTGAGCTTAAGGAGTTGAAGGAGCAGTTAAAGGATCTTCTTGACAAGGGTTTTATCAGGTCCAACATCTCTCCCTAGGGTGCTCCAGTGCTATTCGTGCATAATAAAGATGGTACCCTCAGAATGTGCATAGGTTACCGTCTACTAAACAAAGTTATAGTCAAGAACAGATATACCCTACGTAGAATCGATGATCTATTTTACCAACTTTAGGGAGCCAATTTTTTCTCCAAAATCGATCTCAGGTTAGGGTACCATCAGCTAAGGGTCAGGGAGTGTGACATACCGAAAACAACATTCAGAACTCGGTGTGGTCACTACGAGTTCGTGGTGATGTCCTTCGGGTTAACAAACTCCCCATCAACCTTCATGGATTTAATGAAAAGAGTCTTCAAGCAGTATCTGGATATGTTCGTCATTGTTTTTATCGACAACATTCTAGTATACTCCAAAAATGAGGAAGAGCATGCCAATCACCTAAGATTAGAATTACAAACACTCAAGGACCGCCAATTATTCGCCAAGTTCAATAAGTGCAAATTTTGGTTAAAGTCCATGACTTTCTTAGGTCATGTGGTCTCGGGTGAAGGAATACAAGTAGACCCTCATAAGATAGCAGCAGTGAAGGATTGGCCCAAACCTACCTCTCCTACTAAAATCAGGAGTTTCCTGGGCTTAGCTGGTTATTACCGATGATTTGTGGAAGGCTTCTCCTCCATAGCATCTCCTCTAACTAAGTTAACATAGAAGAAGATGAAATTTCAGTGGTCAAACAAGTGTAAGAAAAGTTTCCAGGAGTTGAAGACTCGACTCACTACTGCTCCAGTTCTGACCTTTCCAGAAGGAACAGATGGATTGGTTGTTTATTGTGATGCTTCTAGGGTTGGGCTCGATTGCGTTCTGATGTAGCGGGGCAAAGTGATAGCCTACTCCTCCAGACAACTCAAAGTTAATGAGAAGAATTATCCAACTCATGACTTGGAGTTGGCAGCGATGGTATTTGTGCTAAAGATATGGAGGCATTACTTATATGGAGCTCACATAGATGTATTTACAAACCATAAGAGTCTTCAGTATGTGCTGAGTCAGAAGGATCTAAATCTGTGTCAAAAAAGGTGGTTGGAGTTGCTAAAAGACTATGAAATGAGTGTACTTTACCACCCGGGCAAAGCCAATATGGTGGTTGACGCCCTAAGCAGATGGTCTATGGGGAGTGTGACTCATATTGAGGAAGACAAAAAGGAGTTAGCAAGGGATGTTCACAGACTAGCCCGATTAGGGGTGCAACTGTTGGATTCAACCAAAGGTGGGGTGGTAGTGCAAAGTGGGTTGGATTCATCCTTAGTAGTTGAAGTTAAGTCCAGACAAGATGAAGATCCATTCCTACTTAAACTTAAAGAAGCAGTTCTTAGAAAGGAGGTTGAGGCTTTCTCCAAAGGGGAAGATGGTGTGCTCCATTACCAGGGAAGGTTGTGTGTACCGGATGTTGGTGAGTTGAGATAGCGGATACTGGCTGAGGCACATAGCTCAAGATACTCCATTCACCCCGGTGCTACTAAAATGTACCGCGACTTGCGGGATATTTACTGGTGGAACGATATGAAAAAAGACATTGCTGAATTCATAGCCAAGTGCCCGAACTACCAACAAGTCAAGGTGGAACATCAAAGACCAAGAGGCATGACTCAAGACATCAGTATACCCACATGGAAGTGGGAATAAGTAAATATGGACTTCATTATGGGTCTACCTCGGACTCGCCGATAGCCTGACTCAATCTGGGTGGTAGTAGATCGGATGACTAAGTCAGCACACTTCCTCCAAGTTAAAACCACAGACTCAACTGAGGACTATGCCAAACTTTACATTCGAGAGTTATTCAGACTCCATGGGGTTCCCTTAGCTATCATTTCATACAGGGAACGCAGTTCACCTCACATTTCTGGAATTCAAAAGGGACTAGGCACTCAAGCCAAACTCAGCACCGCTTTTCACCCGCAGACCAATGGGCCAGCTGAGTGGACCATTCATACCCTAGAAGATATGCTAAGAGCATGCACGATTGATTTTAAGGGTAATTGGGATGACCTTTTGCCTCTTATCGAGTTTGCGTACAACAAAAACTACCATTTCAGCATCCAAATGGCCCCATTTAAATCATTGTATGGTAGAAGGTGTAGATATCCTATAGGGTGGTTCGAGGTTGGTGAAGCTACCTTGATAGGGCCATACTCAATTCACGAGGAAATGCAGAAAATTCAACTCATCCGAGAAAGGTCAAAAACAGCTCAGAGCCGACAGAAATCTTATGCCAATGTGTGGAGAAGAGAGTTGGAGTTTACAGTTGATGACTGGGTATACCTAAAAATTTCTCCTATGAAAGGGGTGATGAGGTTTGGCAAGAAGGGAAAGCTTAGTTCGAGATATGTGGGACCTTATAGAATTTTGAGGCGTATCGGCAATGTAACCTATGAGCTAGAATTACCTTCAGAACTAGCAGTTGTACACCCAGTTTTTCATGTGTAACTTTTGAAGAAGTGCATCGGAGAACCAACCTTAGTTGTGGCGTTGGACAACGTAGGAATAAAGGATAGTCTCTCATATGAGGAGGTACCAGTCTAGATCCTTGACCATCAGGTTAGTAAGCTGAGGAATAAGGAAATAGCTTCAGTCAAGGTCCTATAGAGAAATCAACAGGTTGAGGGAGCTACATGGGAGGTCGAAGCAGATATGATGGCCAAATACTCGCACTTATTCTCTACTGACTATTTTGTAGCTTGAAATGTTAGTTTTGCCTTAGGACCTGATCTAGTTATTGAATTCAATTAATGTGTATAATTTTATTTTGCGACTTTGGATATAAGTACGAAAAGCAAATTCAGTTCAGTTATGTATTTTCGAAAGGGAGGTAGTCATATCGACAGTTTTGAAGTTAAATGAGCAGTATCTAGAGATTTTGATTATCACTCTCTGCTTTCCTGTGTGTTTTCTAACATTCAAGGATGAATGCTTACAAGGGGGAGATATTGTAATGCCTCAAAAATTCAAAATCTACTTCCGGGACTTAAATCAGGAAATCTAGAAAAGCTGTAGAAAAGTTACAGGACGATTCACCTAACGGGTCATTAAGTGACCTAACGACTCTTTAGGTGAGCCATGAGAAGGAGGTTGAGAATTATAAGAAGGGAGACAGTGTACCCAACGAGGGACTTCACGAGTCGTGGTCACTAACTATGACCCATTGAGTCACTCGTGGTCAGGCCTGGGTTGAGAATTTTTTTTTTGTGGAGCAGTGTATTTGATGGNCCCAGTAATGACTCGTTATGCCCCCCATTACCAGCCCTAGTAAGTTTGTAGCCAGTGTACCTAAAGAGTGTCACGACGAGTCGTCCTCAATGGAAACGACTCGTTAGGTGACTCATTGTCAAACTTAGCCTTTAATATTCAGAAGTGAGACAGTGTGGTCCACGACTGGTGACCACGACTCGTTAGGTCCCTCGTGGTGACCTACTAAGGAGCCTAAGCAGTGTACCTGACGGAAGTGATCATGAGTCGGGTCACCGGGCAGTTTTTTCCAGTGAATTTATAAGGGCTATTAAGTACTTTCCTACTCTCCAAAGCTTTAAACTACGTCATTTTAGCAATAATTTTATACCTTTTAGTGGGGAAAAATGGTTCACCCCTCATTCCCACTCTCAGTTTTTAGAAAATCACCGTAAACTCTCCTCTCAAGAACCCTTCAGTCAAGCTTAGGGTTGTTCACCGTTGTAGCAGTTCAAGTCTTCTTCTCCGGGAGAAGTTTATTCAGGTATGTGGGAATTCAACAAGGCAATTATCCTTCCTTTGTGTCCCCCAAAATCCTCCCATAATTTCCCTATCAGTTTAGCCTTGAGATTTTCGAATATGAAAAAGATTGATTTTGATTTTCGTTAATTTCAATTGGGTTATTATTCATGTTTATTATTCATATGATCTTCATCAGTTCTTAAGTAAATTGTTGATGTTCTTTCCAAGTGATTTACAACCCTAAGTTCTCGAGTAAAGATCGTTTGTGTATTAAATTCCGTCTAGTTTGTGAAGTATGTTTCGGGATGAATTTCCTAGTAAATCTTATTATATATGTTGAGAAATTATTCCATTGATGAGAATCATTTTAACCCTGTTGGATGAGATTCCTTTAATTCTTGAAATTTCATTTTATTATGAAATTCCCGTGTTGTTGGAATGAGTTGAGTTCTCTATTAGTTGCTTAGTAGTTTAGTTCAGTTAGAACGTAGAACCTCTTTAGAACTATATAGAAAGTGTCAACTGATCAGTTTGACTCCAGTCTTTTCTCGAGGTGTCAGTGGTGCCTCCTAGTTATCAGAATCAGACTCAGAATCTAGTTTTTGGTCCATTAGGCGGTCATGACATTTTAGATATATAGCTCTGACCAACCCCATGACCCCAGTTCAGTTTATAGTTTGTTCTTAGATGGTTACGATGCTTCCAGATAAGAAGCTCCAGTCTAGAATCCAGTTTGAGAATCTGGTTCGATAAGACTCTCAAGGTACTTTTAGTTATATGTCCCTGACTAGTATTGGACCCCAGTTTCGAGCTATCAGCTTAGTAGTTCAGTATAGGTTTCAAGTGGGAGTAAAACTTAGCACCGAGATGGTCGGGGTTCCAGTGCACCCAGGTTCTCAGAACTACGTTGCCAGCGTAGGTTACAGTATTACTTGGCCTGATTGGCCCCGGACTTTTGTGATCACCCAGTTCATGCCTTCATACCCTAGCAAGGTATATTGGGTCATACTGGTGGGGTGTATACATCAGATTCCACGTCTAGCTCACATGGTTATATGTCGGTTATAGACTCTCCCACTAGTTAGTCCAATCCAATTTCAGAATAAGCAGCTCACTTTAGTTTCAACTCTAGCAGCTCAACTCAGTTTAGTATAGTATCTCAGACTCTGAACTTTCAGACTTAGGTCATGTCTTTGACAACTGGACAGGATCATCTTGACCATCTCAGTTTACTTCAGATTGTTCTGTTCAGTTTATCAGTTGGTCATTGCATGTATTTTTAGTTCAGTCACCTATATATTTATCATTATGCTTCTCTCACTTACTCAGTACATTCAAAGTATTGACGCATACTTTTATATTGTATCATTTCATGATACAGCTGCAGGTTCTCAGACGTTGTTAGCCGATTTTGTTCGTATCTCTCTATCAGCAGCAGAAGTATGAGTCCTCAGATTCCGAGGGTGTTATTTCCTTTATTTCAGTTTTCTTTACTATTTTCAGTTAGACTTAGAGTTAGCTGGGGGGCTTGTCCTAGCAACTCTTCAGTTAGATGTCTTTTAGACTAGACTTGATTTCAAATTCTCAAATATTTTAAATCTCTATATTAAGTTTTTAATTTTCATAAATGCTATTATGTATTATTTCAAATTTCCGTTGTGTATGATTACTCAGAATACCAATGTATGATAGACCAGGGGTTGACTTGGGGTCACGTGTGACTCAAGTACCGTGTTATGTCCAGGGTGTAGGCTCGGAGCATGACATCTTCTAAATCTTCTCTATGAACTCATGTGGATCTTCATCCATCTTTAACCCAAAAAATTTCGGAGAGTTCATTCCAATAAAATCTCGCACCCTTGACACCCTAGCATTCCCGTTAGGTTTCACAGATGCCACTGCCTAATGGTTGGCCTATGTTGTGACGGTCTATGCCAACACCTAAAATGCAGCTCGAAACTCTATATGGGTAACCTGCTCATTCATCAGGTCCACTAGGGCTAGTGGGGCTGGCTGGTGCCCATTACCGTTTCTCCTTCCATTTGTTCATCTAGGAGGCATTGCCTGTGAATGCGTAAAGCACGAGTTAGAAGAGGAAATTTTAGAGTCACACTATATGCATGATAAGAATCATGAAGAAGGGGAATTTTCCTAGAAACGACTTGTAGCCTTTTCTCATAAGTGTCCGCACTTCACACTCATGAAAAAGACTCTACCTGATGCGGCTTTTAGACACCGTACGATACTCTAAAGATAATACTTTGAAACTAAGTTTATCACGACCCAAGCATGGACCTTGTATCAAGACACGGGATCTATAACCACGAATGGCTCCAAGATAACTCATGGCATAATATAATTCTAACATAACAACAACTAAAAGAGCATAATTGAGTAGAAGCTTAATTGAATCATAACTAGTAAAAAGGGAAATGATAAAAATTTGATAACACTGAGTCATAAGCTGAAACTAGTAGTAGACTATCTGAAAGCCTCTACTAATATGATGAACTACTGGAACAAGCCCCCAAATAACTCTAACTTCTGAAACTAGAAGTAAACTGAAACAAAGAAAACAAAACTCCTTCCCTCGAAAGATGAGGACTCACCACTATTAGTTGATAGCGTTTGGAGCGTGTTTAACCATGGGGCTGAGTCTGAATACCTATATCTATATCATATAATGATATAGCACATAAAATATGCGGTCAATACTTAGAATGTACTGAATATGTGAGAAAAGTAAGTGAAGCTAGAAACATGCTAGTAATCTGAGAAGGACTGAACTAGATACATAACTAAATACATAATTGAGGTGAAGTACAATTACCCTATCTGAAATACATAGAAACTGACCTGTAACCCCAGTTAGAAGGGAGTTCATACCTTTCCAAGGGTAAGAAATCTGATTGGCGTGATATCACTCATGAACTTAGGGAGACAGTCTCTAATAACAATGACCCCTGCATGTGCCCATTGAGGCAAAAGAGACACTCTTAAATAACAAGGATCTCATATTCCTAGGGCTATGGGAAACCTTATCTACTACTGAGAATCTCTTATCCTATGGTGGCACATAGTTTTGAGACCCGGGTACGCTGGAACCCTAGCCTACTCGGTGCTATGTCCTACTCCAAACTAAACATAAGGATACATGTAATTAGTAAATTTGAAGCTGATGTCCTAAGACTAGTCGGAACTACTTTATCTAGCAAGAGTCCCCAGAGCCTAAAGGACCATGACATACTGATACTGAGGGCTCATAACTAATGTTCTAAGACTAGTCAAGGCTATTTTCTACTAGCAAAAGACCTGAGAGTCTAAAGAACCATGATCATATTGAATTCATGAGAGTTTGGTCAGGGCTACTTTCTACTAACAAGAGGCCCGAGAGAGTCTATAAAATAATAAACATGTTAATCATACTAATTTCATAAAAATCATAAGTCCAAATCATAGTAAAAATCATAAGTACTTAATTCATGAAAAATCATATATCTGAAACGGACCATATTTTCTAAAACAACAAATTCATGGGCTGAACTTTGGGAAATCATGCTAACATCAAATCATGGGAGTTCATCATGACATTTAGAGTGAATTCATTAACATCATGTGCTATTTATCATAAGAACATTGAAAACCATGGAAGACATGAGAGAAATCATTCATAGAATCGAAACCCTAGGACATGTTTTTTCTAGGGAGTCAAAGTAGCTAGGGGTTTGAACATAAATTGGGATACAAGGATGAAAGGAGATCCTTGTTGGAGTCCCACATACCTGGTTGAAGAATCTCCCCAAAGATCATGAAGCTTGCTGCACCTTGGAGAGAAAAACCCTAGGTCTTGAGCCTTGAGAGGAAGAGAGAAGAAGGAATTTCTGATGATTTGAGAAGGAATGAGGGTTTATGATATGAAAAACCCTTTAGTACGACCCTTAGAATACCCAAAATGACCTCACATAGAAATTAGAAGTATAGAAAATTACTAAAATACCCTTGGATTTTCTTTTTAAAAAAACTACCCGTCAGATGCAACGAGTCATTGTCTGACCTGACGACCCGTTGAATCCATCTGTTACTTCTGGAGTGCTTTCGGTACTCTCCTATTTCCCCAAACAATGACTAGACATGATGGTCCATTATTATACACCATGAGTCATCCTATGACTCGTGGTCAGGAACTACCCCTAGCATTTCTCTGAAGTTCTTCCAATGAATCGTCACCACGGGTCATCACTCCTCATGACGAGCTATTTCAACCTTCCATTGCTATTGATCCCAAATTTGAACCTTTTCTGGACTCCAATCAATGACCCACCAGTATGATCCATTACATCGTGTAATGAGTCATTTCTTGACTCGTTAGTCCTGGGACGTTCGGACTATTGGCCTACAATGGGGCACTTAACGGGTCATTGTTCCCCAAAATGACTCCTTACTTCCTCTCATGGTTATAAAGTGTTATTGCACTCTATCTAAAACTCTTCCAACGACTCTTATTAACGACCCGTTACATGAACCAATGAGTCGTCCTTTTACCCATTAGTTTGGGGAAAAAATTTTCACCAGCTTAAGACTTCTCAGGACGGGCGACCCAACGACCCATCAGACCAAATGACGACTCATCCCATGAGTTGTTCGATGGAACTTTTTGTTGGTTCCCTTCTGAATTCCATTCTAACTCTGGGGTCTAATCCAGAAAAAATTTTGGGCGGAAGCTCTCAACATGGCTTGTTATGTGATAAGCAAGTGCATGATCAGGTTCCTGCAAGAGAATACCCAATTTGAGCTACTGAACGGAAAGATGCTTAAGTTGACCAATTTGAGAGCATTTTCTTGAAAATGTTTTGTTCTGAACAATGATTGTAAAGAAGTCTTGGGAAAGTTTGATGCTAAAAGTGATGAAGGAATTTTTATTGGCTACTCTTCACAAGGCAAAGCATACAAGATCTTCATCAAAAGACCTCAGTGTGTAGAAGAAAGTATTTTGTTTGATGGATTAATGAAAACTGGTGACAAAAGTATGCAAAGTGATGAAGATTAGCTTGGGGAGTTCTTGCAAGTTCAAGGCAAAATAGGTGACAGATCAGAAGGAAAAATGACTTCAAAAAGTTAAATCAAGCAAGATGATGATACTGGATCTCAGATGAACAGTCTTGACCCTGGTATCACTTCAGTTTCTTTAGAAGATAAAACAATAGTTAGATATCTTTGAGGCTAACACTCAAGTATCCAGACATGAAGGCACCACTAACAAAGGATCAATAGAGGAACCTAGTACAACCAACTGACAGAACCAGGATCATTCAACAATACAAGTCTCAAATTGGAAACACAGGAGATCTCATCCATTAGAAAATATGATGTCTCCATTGGATTGAGGGATTCAAACTAGATCAAAGTCTCAAAATATGTTTGCCTACACAGCTTTTTCATCATAGATAGAATCGAAGAACATCAAGGAAGTCTTGAAGGATGCTAACTGGATCACGATAATGCAAGAAGAGCTTTATCGATTTGAAAAAAATCAAGTATGACAAATGGTACCTAAGCCTACTGACAGAACTATCATAGGGACCATGTGGGTGTTTAGGAACAAACTAGATGAATAGGGAAACACTACTAGGAACAAGGCAAGGTTTGTTGTTAAGGAATAATGCTGAAGCAATTGAACAATTGAAGCTAGGACTGATCAAGATGCACCAATAATCCTTCACCAAAACCACCTCTCCACTTGGCTATGAATGGATTGTAGGTATATATTGGGAAGGCTATTTGACACTGTCTAACTCAGTTCTATACTGTTACAGGTATGCATGCATGGTTTCTTCACCATTGAGTAAGGATACGAACTGGGTTAAAATCTTCTAAAAGGACGCTCAATCTTTCTTTAAAAGAAACCTGGTTCCCCTTACAGGTAAGTATTCTTAATTATATATTTGAGTTTCCAGAACTGCTGTAAGTGTCACGTTATTAATTTTTCCCGCCTTTTTAAAAAAAGGTACTTTCTTCAAACGACACATATCTCTATCTCACTCGTCACTTTGCACCCAATCCCCATCTTAAAACTCTCTCCATTACTCCATTCTCTTACTTTCCTCTCTCTTAAACTGTATCTTTCCTCTATCCCTCTTTTAGTCTATCTCAAAAAATCTTATCTCTCTTACCAGAAAACTCCATCTCTCTCTCTCTTTCCCTTAACATATCTTGGTACTCTCCTGACTCTTCTCACTCTTCTCTCAAACCATCCTCTCCAAATTCTCAACCTCCATCACCTACAACAGGGGACCAAGACCCCTCACTATGAGTGGGAGATCTATTCTTAACACCTCTGCTTCCTCGAACCCGTCATCCTCACCCTTTTCCCCTTGCTCTAAGAAGAGTCTAAATCCTAAGAGACTGGTGTTAGAGGGAAATGGTTCTGGTTTCCAAGTGTCTGATTAGGTAAGGAATACTACTATTGAGAAATCCATAGGATCCTCACTCTGTGGAACATGAGGAGGTTGATCTTGAGAAGAAAAAGGATATGTTCAGGCTATTATTTTAAAAGCACCTTCTGTAGCACCAAGTACAGACTCTATCTCTCTTCATCTAGAAGGAATAGATCTTGAAAAGAAAATGTTAGAATCTTTTGGGGAATATCTCTTAAAGGAAATCTAATGGATATTAGAGAGGAACAGTTGAATATCTTGCAAAGTGAGGCAGAAATTATTGAAGGCTTTGTTGAAACCATGGTTAGGGAAGAAGGAGGTAGTATGGAGCATATCCCTTCACCGTCCACTGATAGGGAGTCCCCTACTCACACCTCTTCTCCCAAGTGAGATGGGACTCCTGCTCATGGTTCTGATGTTACTCATCCTCTTATTAAATGCTAGAGAATGATGAAATTCTCTTAAATTTGGTGTTCAGTAAGGGACTTCGTTCCTCTCCTAAATCCTCCTCCAGGCCAAGAAAGGGACTTAAACGGGGACCAATTATCAGAGAAAGAAAAAAGAAAATGGATGTAGTATTGCAGGACAATCATGATAAATAATAAAGAGGAGGCGAATGTTGTGTAAGTAGGTTGTTGAAGAAGAGGTACACCCATCTCAACTGGTTGAGATAGATACAGGTGATACTTCGTAGACGGTGGAAGATATTCCCATTGCTAGGAGGGAATCTCAAAAGGATAGACGACTATCAAAAAGGGTAGTAGAGTTTCCTACTATGGGAAAAACGTAGGGAGTTCATGGAGATGACCAAGGTACAAAAGGAAAAGCAGTCAATTCTTGCCCGAAGAAGGAAAGGATAGTGATCGTTGAGGGACCTGGATCTTTTCCAAACGTCCTCAAGAAAATAAATAATTTGAGAAGAGATAAGAAAATATATATAAGCAGAAGATTCTAGGGGGTTGAGCCTTCGACCCATACATTGTTGATCAACCAAGGATACATGAGTTGATGAAAATGGTGGAATTTCAAGGATAGGGACAATTGTTCAAACTCCTAACGCCGGTGATGCATGAGTTTGAAGTAATAGAGTTCTATAAACACCTTATGTACACTGAAGACGTGAACACCATTCTTGTAAGTGTGTAAGAGGTAGACTTCAAGATAGATATGGCCTTACTTGGTCCAATTTCAAAAGTAGCTATGGACGGCATCTCTACTATGAAGGACCAAAGTGCCTCCAAAGACTTCTTGCAGATGATTTGGAAACTTGAGGGATACTTGAAAAGTGATTGGGCGTTCGAAAAATAATAAAGCCTGTGTATCAATTGCTTTTTGAACTGGTGAACAAAGTCCTAATTCCCCATGTTGAGTGGAGGTTAGTTGTTGCCATCCTAGACATCTTTCTCATGGAGGCCTTGGTGACTTTCCTACCAGTCAACCTGCCAACAATCATAATTGAGCATATTTTGAAGATCAAGTCCATCAAGGATGACCGACATAGTCTGGGGTTTGTCTATCTACTTACAAATATCTTTAAGCACTTTGGGGTTGTTTTTGGCAGGAAACAGTGGCAATAAAGAAGAAAATGTTCATCCTTAACACTTTAAAGGAGTGCGAGTATGTTTCCAAGAAGAGAGGTGTTGGTACGTAGTCTATGATCTCAAGCTTGATAGAGGCACAAGAATGTGCAACTGATAAGGTCAATCGCTTTTCCATGTTGCTGAGCAGGCTGAAATAGCCTTGTTACAAGCAAAGCAAGCTTCAAAGGGGACGACGGGAGAACGCGGTGTCATACAGAACTTATAACTTGAGAATGCTCATTTGAAGGCTGAGAATATGGTGCTACAGAAATAGGTGAAGGACCTGACTCACCAAATGCTGCAAGACCAGCGTGCTACGAATGAGAGGATTGGCAAACTTCTCTCCGAGCTCTAATCCTCTATCCTTCCTATCTCCCTTTCCATTCCAATCCCCGTTGCCCTTGTTTTTTATGGTTCCCCTTTTCTCTCTTCCATATGTTCTGACACTGAGTAACACGTTTTTTATTTTTATGCTATTAATGCTCGCTGCTACTTTTATAAGATTGGGCCTTATTTATGAATATATGCAATCATATATTTTTATTCTTACTTGGTGTGTGCATTCATTCGTGTTGGTGTTGCCAAAGACGCCATGAGTTAGCTTTATCTTATGCCTTATTTTCATTATAATACTGTTTTATCTTTTCATTGATTCCAAAAGGGGAAATCTTAAGGTGTCTTAGTGTAAGGGGAAGCATTGAACATTTATGGGCTATGCGAAAGGGGAAACATGCTTTCAAATGGAAAGATTTCAAAATTTTCACTTAAAGAAAACTTGTAATCAGAGGAAAATAGATAGAGATCTACCTTGTAGGGAGAACGTGGTTTTATGTTTGTCATTATCAAAAAGGAAAAAATTAATGGTGCGTAGACTTTGAAGTACTATACATTTATTTTGATGATTTGACAAACCTACTGAGGAATAAGAAATGATGCTTAAGGGAATGGATTTCTTATTCTCGGCATCAATCTTCACAGCTGTAAAAGCAACTTTACAGCTGTCACTACCACTATAGTAGAGTCGCAGCATAGTAGTAGAACTGCTGCAGTCCTAGCTCCTATCCAACGGACAATGATTCTATCTATCACTATTCGTCTCGTATATATTGAACAAGACAAGATGAAAGATCTAGTTTTGCAAATGAAAATATTAGTCTTCTTCATCTGCAAAGTCGTCGTACTTTTCCAAAGACAAAACTGCAACAAGCCTGAAGAACCAGTTCCTCATCAATGAGTTGTGTGTTAAGTTCTACTTTTTTGAGTCTTTGTATTTTTCTCTTTACATTATAAACGTACTCTATTTTGAGAAGTTTTTGTAGGTGGTTTCTTTTATATTTCAACCTTTGTGGTAGGCCAGAACTAGCCTTGGTTGTGTTTATAATAGAGTTATTAGAAAGGGATTACAATAGAGTTATTGTAAGAGGGAAAGGATTAAAACTTTAATTCCCTAATTGCAATAAGTTGTAATATAAACATTGCTCGATTATCAGTGAAGTTGATAAATTCTACTAGGGTAGGTCGTAGTTTTACTTCTTGAGCAAAGAGGTTTCCACGTAAACATTTAGTGTCCTTTACTTTCTGTTCTTAACTGTGCAACTAGGTGATGAACTTGGTTCCCTATTCTGTTTGGTAGACTCATGCAAACTATCTTTTTTTTTTGTCATTACACCAATTATATCTATTGCTAGAAAAACCGATGTCATTTAGGCTACAATCATGCAAATATTCCATAAATGGAATACTTTTGCTCAATTTATGAGGTGTTCCTCCCACTTATTTTTATAAATGGAGAGAATGCCATTAAAATCACCATACACCACCCATGGAGAGTTAACGATAGAAGCCAGTGCCCTCATATATCCTCAAAAGATATTCCTTTCGAGCGCTTTTAAATTTCGCATAAATTATAGAGACAAAATATTTTGTATCATTATCATTAAGGAGAAGTTTATAAGTCACTATTTGATCTTCACTTACAAATATAGAACATTGCACATTAGAATTCCAAAACACCCAAATGTTATTGATGTAGTTTGCAAAGCATCCATGTTTACCAAGAAAATATATTATATTTATAATTCTGTATCTTGTTATTCTCGATAAAGGGAACCTGAATAACCATTAGATAAATTTTATTTGGTTGAATTATATATTTCAGTCTTTCAGTGGAGGCTTGAGAATTTATACCTCTATTCTAGTCAAGGACGTTAATCATTGAAAATATTATTGGGAGGTTGTTGTGAACTCAACTTTTGGCCTCTTGTAATAGGGGATTCCCTAATTATTTGAACATTCTTATTTTTGTGATTCCTCTTTGGTGACTTCTCCTTTTGTCTATTTTCTTTATTCCTTTTTGGATCATCAACTTTCATATTACTACCCCCCCCCCCATGGTCTGAAAGGATTCTTCAACTTGCTCAATCGAAGATTCTTTTAAAGTATCTCCCTCACAAGAACTCTCATCTGCCATTCGTAAGTGTCTTCATTCTCTTAATCACTTTTTTTAGTGTTTTGCACCACTTCCTGTAGCTTTAGCGACATCTCTTTGTTTTGATTTTGTAATTTCTTTTCCACCATCAGTTCATCTAAATTATGTTGTGTTACGATGGAAGCCTGACCTTGTTGCATTTGTTCCTTCATCTGCTTGTTATTATCTTTCTGATTTTTCTGTGGAAGTTACTAAAATTCTTGTTGGACTTTTTCCTTTTAGCTTCTACCAATCACCAATGTATAACTCCTCATGTAGCTCACTAGGATATTTGATGATGATTCTTTGCTCTTTGTTCCCATTATCAACGCTAGTCGTGTTTTCTGGGCTATCATAATTTTTGCATTAGTCTTATTTTCTTTCTCTAGAATATTATCCTTGAGTATGATCTCCAAGTCTCATGTCTCAGCTTGGTTGGAATTGATATTGCTGCTCATCCTACACCTTGTCTTTGCCTTTCTTTTTTTTATTGGTAGTAGGTTCATTTGAAGGCATAAGTTTATCCAAACAAAATATCTCACCACTAGGTTTATAAACATTTTTTGGAGGCTCATTTTGGCCCCTTATATCGAATTTTTGGTATTCCTTGAGACTTTTTGGTTTGTGCCTCTTTCAGTCTTCCTCGAATTGTCATTAGAGTCTTTTAGTGCCTCCTTACTATACGTATTGTTATCCTGGATATTGGTATTCTCATTTTTTGGATTTTCTCCTCAAGTTCATCCATCCTTTTCTTCTGTGGAATTCTACAATTGGTTATATTGTGCCCTAGACTTCTACAATGTTTATAATATTTCAGGATGTTTTCGTATTCAATCTTTTGCACAAATTCTTTTAGAGGAGAATCTTCATCTTCATCACCAACCCATACATTAGTAATATGAGGTATTACAAAATTAATTTCTATTTAACCTTAGCCAAACTAGGTTTGTTCATAGTCTTGGTGACTATATCTAATTTGAGAGGTCTTCCAAAATTGCTAACAATTTGTTCAATGCAATACCAATTATGCATATGAAATGGTAAACCTGGTAAGAACGCCTAGACAAGAACAATTAATAAGTCTTCTTCAGGTTTAAGTCTTGTATCCACTTCTGTAACCATCTGGAGGCCTTTTAATTTAATCATCCTTTTCTACAACACCAATTGAAGTCCTCATTGTTTGTGAAACTCATAAAAATATTGTAATTATCATAGACACCTCTCTTATCACTTTCTTTTAGAAAGAATTTTTCAGAAAAGCCTAAATTGGATCACATCAATTTTGGGTCAATTTTTCAGAAATTGACCAAAAATTCAATAGTAATCCCTAGATTTAAAAATCATAGCACTCATACCATTATGGGTTGTTCTTCTAGTTTTAGCCGGTTGCTCATGGAAGTGTGGAATTACAAATGAGCTCGGTGAGTTAGTTATAGATTGATAGCGACACGGACAACGGAAGACTCTAAAAAAATTAGAAGATTAGAAAGGAGGAAGGAATTGATTCTTGAAAAGAGAAGAAACAAGAAATAGTGAATCAATTAAGAAGAAGTAGAAGATGAAAAGGGGGGAGGGAACTCAAAAAAGGAATCTTACCAATGAAGAAATCCAAGTTATGGTTCAAAGTAGAACAACAAAGGGCATAACCCAAAGAGAACCTACAAAGGTCTCACAAGCCACAAGGCGGCTGCTAATATATTAAATCAAACTTAGTTACAATGAAGAGAAAGAACCCCTTTATATAGAATCCTAGAAGAGGCTGGTCAAAGACTCAATTTAAAGAAATTATATTCCCTAGAGACATAGAAGGCTGCCCACACTTAGACAAATGTAGTCAACATAGATTAAAACAAAATACTAAATGACATTGAAAGCTGCCACACACAAAGTCCTAGAAACTCAACATCTATAAAACAACTCTTAAATATTCTAGAAACTA
>JACEIK010011525.1:14242-29360 GCA_018107945.1 Datura stramonium | reverse complement strand
ATTATTTATCCTTACCTACTAGACTTTAAGCTTAAAATGTTTTAATTTTTTAATATATAATGATAAAAAGTGTTTGGAATTTATACTTTAATATTTTTTTTGCATAAGTTAAATTTCACATTCCAACATAGCTTATAGGATGCAGTAGTTCAAGAATTATATTTTTTTTGTGTGTCATAGGTAATATGAAATAACTTATGAAGATATTTTCAATTTTATAAAAAAATTTATATGCTTATTCTGAAACTATTTTTCTTTGTTCAATTTCCTAACTATATTCTCTATCTTCTTGTTCAGTTGTAATCTTCAACCATACAATTCTTCATATAGTAACTGCTTTCAACATGTGTATATTTCAATCAAGTTCAATAAATTTTTTGTAGTATGAATGTCATATCATCTAGAAGATGACTTAACACTTTTTTTATTCAAAAAATATTAATTCTTTTTTAGTTTTTTTTTCTCAGTTATCATATAATTATAAAATTCACCTACCGAAACTCATAGCATTTTATGCCATATTTCTATATTTTTAATAATCTAAAGAATGCATATGTCTTACTCTTTCAAAACCCATAAATATTAATATATATTTTTTTGACAGTTTATTGTGTTCCTCCGTAAATATCAATGTTACACCCCATAAGATGTTAGCGGTTAGTGTGCATGCACGTGAATTTGTGATGAGTAACGAGAGTTTGACGCGTGCGGAAAGAGCCTCAGAAGAAGGGTCGGGCGAGGCAAGGCCGCGAGGGACCAGTGTGACGCGTCAGCCTGCCTATGCGTTGGGCAGCGCGGCGCGCCAGGCATACCAGCGCCCTGGGAGGCGCAGCGTGGCAGGCATCTTGGTACGTTGGGAAGCGCGGGTGTCACGACCCAGACGTATACCTGGACCGTAAACATGGGAAAAAGCCTCGAGAGACCCCAAGTTGACCCATGGCATGGGCATACTTCTAATCCAATCACATGAACGGAAGACTTAACATATAAGAACGTAATCATAACATAATCAAAGGGAAATATCAGTACAAGACTTATACAATAAGGTTGAATACAACTTGCAGTCTGATAAGCCTCTAAACATGAAGGGTGGATTGATGGGAAAACTCCCTAACTAATCCAACATCCAGAAACTGAAAGAAACAACATAAAGGATGAATATACAGCCCTCGAAACATAAGGACTCACCAAGAGCGTTGAGAGCGAATATGATACTATCTACGGGTGAGGATGATCCTTAGAACTGGGACCTGTATCATGAAACGATACAACATAGAAGGTATGCGGTCAGTACATGAAATGTACTGAGTAGGCAAGGTAAGTAAAATGGACGTTTAAAACATCTATGAAATTCATAAATGATCATAAGAGTAGGACGTCATGCTTGTATCGTAAATCATAATAACATATCATATGGCTCAAGGTTTTCAAAACATTCGTAACATAACATAATCATAATATTAATAGAAGAGATCTACTTAACATCAGTTGAGCCAACATACATGATCATAACATGCACAAATCATGAGGAACAGTGGGAGATTCTCTTAATCGACATACCCCATATGAGCACACATGAAGCCCGACTTGTAACCCTAGTCGGGAGGGTTTAGTACCTTGCCAAGGGTAGAACCATGAAAGTGTGATATCACCGTGAAAAGGGACCATTTGGTCCAGGGACAAACAATAAAGGGTCCCGACATACCAACGGTGGCAAGTAATTCATGAGATCCGGGGTTTAACTTGAGCCCCGAACCTACTCGGTGTTTGATACTACTCCCAAAACATATATAGTGTTCATAATAATACATACATGAGTTCATGGCATATTTCAATCATAATAATCATAAACATTCTTGAAAATATGTGATCTAGCTATGACATGAGGCCCATAAGTCGGCCAAAAACATAATTCTTGATTAATAAGATTCATACATAATTGTAGATCATGCATATCACTTGATTTTCTTAAAATCATAATGGGAAACATAATAAATTCATAATTTAAAATATAATTCATGTTGGGCTTGTAAAGAGTATCAATGAGAAAATAAATCATAAATTGATTCATCGTGGGGCATGCATAATTAAGATTAATTGCTTAGAAATCACATCAATAATATTATAATCAATTTAAATCTCAATGATCAAAATCAGTAGATTATGATAAGATTTCAAAATCAAAAAACCCATAATTAAATTGTTAGATTTTTTATAAATCAAATATAAAATCCCATGAGTTTTTGATAAATTTTAAGTTAAATCGTAGAGTAGGAGCATGGGTGTGAAAAGATTCACCCATTGATGACCTTACATACCTGGGATTATCTGGTTCTTAACTTACCTTGCTAGCCCAAGATGAAATTTAGAGGAATTGAGAAAGAGCACCTTGAATCATCTTCTAATCTCCTCTCTATACTCTTTCATACATGAACGAGGCTTAACATGAACTTAACCCCTTAAAAGACCCCATTCAAACCTTAAAACGACGTAGTTTAGGCCATAGAAGTTTAGAAATTACAAAAACACCCTTACTAAAAACGCAGAAATTTCTAGTTGCTAGTCCCCACGAGGGACCTCACGAGTTTTTGCTAAGGACACGACTCATGGCCGGGATCCGTCGTGCTCACTGCCCAAAATCACTTAGGGGACCCCACGAGGGACCCACGAGTCATGGTGGCTGACCACGACTAGTGGTCACCACCTGTGATCCCCACTGCCCAAAACCTTGACCAACCATACCCTTAAACCCACGGGTGACCTCACGAGCCGTGAGGTCTGACCACGACTCGTGGTCATGCCCGTGGCCTCCTCATCCTGCCTAGCTACCACTAATTCACCGACTAGAGTAGATACAGAGAACGATTCTGACAGAATTTCAGGACTAACTCCAAAACTACTAGAAATATAAGGGGTCACAAAAGACAAAGTAGCTCTTGTATCTAACAAAGCGTAAGCATCAATATGGAATACTTGGAACATACTCGTGCCCACATCTGGCGAAGCCTCCTGCTCCTGGCGAGGCACTAGGACATAAAACCTGTTTTGGCGCTGACCACCTGCTGAACTAGTGGAGGCACCCCGCTGAGGGGGTCGTGCTGCTGGAGTAGTAGAAATGGCTGTAGGGCAATCTCCGATACTGTGTTCGGGTTTGCCACACCCGAAACAAGCATCCGCACCGAGCAGGCACCTCCAGGGATGATTCTTGCCGCACTTCGCACAAACTAGAAAAGTGCGCTCCACCTGCATGCTACCATGATCCCTTGAACCTGTATCCCTACTCCTTTGGTCTCTACTGAACATAGATGGAGTGATGGCCGATGATGGAGCTGGAGCAATGGACCTGTGCTGGGACTGCTGACGGGGTCCACCCCCTATCCTGGCCTGACAAACCCCATAGCTATCGATCCTGGTCGTCTTGGTCTCTCTCTTCCTTCTGTAGACTAAATCCATCTACTGCACATGCAATACAATACGGGGAAAATCAATGTCCCGGTGAAGCATGGCGATGGCAATCCTTGTCCAAGTAATCTCTACTCCATGCACAAAACGGCTCACCCGAGACCACTGATCCTCCACCAACTCCGGAGTATATTTAGATAACCAGGTGAATTCCAATGCATACTCCTGGACATACATGTTACCCTGCTTTAGATTCACAAACTCGACCGCCTTGAGCTCCCTCATCTCCCGAGGGAAGAACCGATCCATGAATGTAGTGTGAAACTCATCCCACCTATTGGGCCTACATCCGCCGCCTTGGCATCTCTTCATTGCTTAATTCATATATGTGTTACCCCCTTTAGCTGGTAGGAGGTCAATTCAATGCATTCCCCATTGTTCACCCCATAACCTGGGTGATTTTCAAAATCTCTATAAAATCGTGTGGATCCTCGTCCACCTTTGACCCTGTGAACTCTGGAGGGCTCATCCACAAGAAATCCCTCACCCTAGCTGCCACTGTATTCCTATTATGAGGGAAATGCGCCACCATCTGATTCTTGACCTGGGCAGTCATGGCCTATGCCAGCATATGAATCGTTGCCCTAAACTCAGCGTGGACGGCTGGCTCTAGTATGTGCTCCTCATGAACGGGTGGAGCCGGCTGATGCTCACCATCATGGGCACACTCATGATCATTACCATTACCATTTCTCCTGGTGTTTACTCGACATGGAGACATGATTGTGCAAACGCGAATAGCACGAATTAGAAGAGTAAAGGACGTTCATCGCATGACATAGATCGTGAAAGAAGGGAACATTTCTTAAACATCTAGTAGTCTCTTCGTCGTAAGTGTAGCGCGCTTCACACCTATGAAAAAGACTCTACTTGATGCGGCTTTCAGACTCCCTAGGACACTTCAAAACCTATGGCTCTTATACCAAGTTTGTCACGACCCAGATGTACACCCGAATCGTAGACACGGGACAAGGAGCCCTGAGAGACCCCATGCCGACCCATGGCATGAGCATACTTCTAATCCAATCACATGAGTGGAAGACTTAACTTGTAAGAATGTAATCATAAAATAACCAGAGGGAAATAACAGTACAAGACTTATACAATATGGCTGAATACAACTTGCAGTTTGATAAGCATCTAAACATGAAGGGCGGATTGATGGGACAACTCCCCAACTAATCCAACATACAGAAACTGAAAGAAACAACATAAACGATGAACATACAGCCCTTGAAACATGAGGACTCACTAAGAGCACTAAGAGTGAATCTGAAACTATCTACGGGTGAGGATGAGCCTGAGAACTGGGACTTGTATCACGAAACGATATAGCATAGAAGGTATGCGGTCAGTACGTGGAATGTACTGAGTATGCAAGGTAAGTAAAATGTACGTTTAAAACATATATGAAATTCATAAGTGATCATAAGAGTAGGACGTCATGCTTGTATCATAAATCATAATAACGTATCATATGGCTCAAAGTTTTCAAAACATTCGTAAAATAACATAATCATAATCATAATATAAGAGATCTACTTAACATGTCTTGAGCCTACATACATGATCATAACATGCATAAATCATGAGGAATAGTGGAGATTCTCTTAACCGACCTATCTCATATGAGCACACATGAAGCCCGACTTGTAACCCTAGTCGGGAGGGTGTTCGTACCTTGCCAAGGATAGAACCACGAAAGTGTGATATCGCCATGAAAAGGGGCCATTTGGGCCAGGGACTAACATGAAAGGGTCCCGACATACCTACAGTGGCACATAGTTCATGAGATCTGGGGCTTAACTTGAGCACCGAACCTACTCGATGTTCGACACTACTCCCAAAAATATATAGTGCTCATAATAATACATAAATGAGTTCATGGGCTAGTTAAATCATAATAATCAAAGACATGCTTGAACATATGTGATCTAGCCATGACATGAGGCCCCCGTAAGTCGGCAAAAAACATAATTCATGATTAATAAGATTCATACTTACATGTAGATCATGCATATAACTTGATTTTCTTAAAATCATAATGGGTAACATAATAAATTCATAATTTAAAACATAATTCATGTTGGGCTTGAAAAGAGCATCAATAAGAAAATAAATCATAAATCGATTCATCATGGGGCATGCATAATTAAGCTTAATTGCTTAAAAATCAAATAAACAATATTATAATCAATTTAAATCTCAAAAGATGATCAAAATTCATAGATTATGATAAGATTTTAAAATCACAAAACCCATAATTAAGTCATTAGATTTTATATAAACAATTACAAAGCCCCATGAGTTTTTGATAAATTTTAAGTTAAATCATAGAGTAGGAGCATGAGTGTGGAAGGATTCACCCATTAATGACCTTACATACCTGGGATTATCTGGTTCTTAACTTCCCTTGCTAGCCCAAGATGGAATTTCGAGGAATTGAGAAAGAGCACCTTGAATCATCTTCTAATCTCCTCTATATACTCTTGCATGCATGAATGAGGCTTAACATGAACTTAACCCCTTAAAAGACCCCATTCAGACCTTAAAATAACGTAGTTTAGGCCTTAGGAGTTTAGGAATTACGAAAACATCCTTACTAAAAATGCAGAAATTTCTAGTTGCCAGTCCCCACGAGGGACCTCACGAGTCATTGCCAAGGGCATGACTCATTGACTGGACCTGTCATGCTGTCTTCTCAAAATCACTCAGGGGACCCCACAAGTCGTGGTGGCTGACCACGACTCATGGTCACCACCCGTGATCCCCACTGCCCAAAACCTTGACCCACCATACCCTCCAACCCGCGGGTGACCTCACAAGTCGTGAGGATTGACCACGACTCATGGTCATGCTCGTGGCCTCCTCAACCTGCGCCTGTAAACCTTGCTGACCACGATTCACCTCATGACTCGTGGTCACTCCTCACGATCTAGCTCATGGGTCATCCTGAGGTCTAGTGCGAATTTCCAATTTTTCTCCATTTTGACTCCCAGGTCTGATCTTTGGGTTCCCGGGGTATAACAACGGGGTACCACCCCCTACCACTGCCTATGCCTATATATATGAGCCTCCTTTGATTAATTTAAATCATTTCAATATAAGACCTCAACCCAAAATAGAGAAGGCACGCAACTTTGATCATATTTCCGTCAAATTACGCTATGAAACACCGTCCAAACGAAAATTAACTTCGGTTAATAAGTTCTAGTCCTACGAAAAGCATTTCTACGGATTTATTTCTTGAAAGTTTGCTCAGTATACCAGAACCCTCAGAGTAAAGATTGTCGAAATTACTCCAAATTGAATCCTAAATGGCTATAGGTATTAGGTAAGCATTTATCCATTCTGAACTCTTGAGAAATTGTGGGTTTTCAGTCGAGTTATTCAGAGTTGAATTATAGTTAATATTATTATCGAAAGATACTGTTATTTGCCGAATTTAGAATTTAAATTAGTTCTATTCTCTCAGCATAAGGGTTGCAGTTGAGTGGAATCACTGGCTATAGGTTGGAACTAATCGGATAAATGAGAATCGACATACGAGATATGTTAAGGTTAATCTCTTCGTCATGTTATTCCTATCGTAGAGTAATACGACCTGTGTCCGTGTAAGGAAGCCAAAAGTATGTATGTTTTGGTTAGCTGCTACAGTTAGTTTGAGATTAACGTTTACTATTTTTGTTGGGACTGACCCCATCTTATATAGCCTTTCGTCAATCAATATTAGGGTTACTAGCTATGTCATCGCATATGGAGCTATACAAATTGCTCAGAGGAGCTATATGTTGTCCGATGGGACTATATTTTGGCCCAAGGGCTATCCATACTACAGTCCATCCACGAATGGACTCCTACTTTTATGTCGTATTGGCATCACTGATCCTCTGTCGAGCCTTGTGTGTCTAGGGTGTAGTTATAGGAGCCCATCGGGCTCAGACATAGCTACAGGAGCCCAACGGGCTCAGTTGCAGACCTAGAAGCCAAGTAGGTTGGCTATAGTTACCCGTTGACTCATATTGATCATGTTAGGGGTATATAGATTGAAGTGTACTCACCAGGGCTTATGGGGGCCCAGGTGGGTTATTCTATATTGGTTGTACCTTCCAGGATTATGGGGGTCAAGTAAGGTTCTCATTTGTATTACTTACTTATTAGCTATACGGCTTGTTGTGAGGCTATTCAGGTTATAATTCTTACCCTTTCCATTGATCACTTTCAGTTCTATTATTAGTTCTACACAATCATTTCAATTACTTCCTTACATATTCAGTATATATTGCACTGACGCTCATCTTAAGGGTGCGGTATTACTTGCCTGCAGGTGCGGATAGTCATGGTTAAGGACCTCCCTAGATGCCAGCTAGAGTCAGCAGTTCAGTCAGCTCCTTTTCTCCGAAGTTGATAGTTAGAGAAGGTTTGTTCTTTTGTTATGAAGATTTTGGGGAGGTCAGGGCCCTGTCCCGACTATTATTCCACTCCTAGAGGCTTGCAGGCTACAAATTCTCAGTTGTTGGTTGTTGTTGGCTGTGTGGGGCCTATGTATGCTTTATTTTGTGTATTTTGGCCATGCGGGGCCTAGTTTAGCTATTAATTAGCAGTCTTGTCGTCAATAGCTTGTGTGACTGCCTATTTTCCTTTAGTTATAACTAGAAAGCATGATGGTCTTGTCTTCCTACATAGGATCCTATTTATTGTCTTGTTGTTGGGTTAGCTGTTTTATTTTACAGGTGTTGCATGGCCTTATCAGCCCGAGGCTATAATTACAGCTGAGATATAGCAGTTTATTTTCTTTATTTTGAGTGCTGGCAGGAACCAGAGGTGCTTGTACCTAGTCAGGTTAGCCCATGTCCCAGTGTGGCATTAGGTGCCAGTCATGCCTCCTAAGATGGAGCGTGAAAAACTTGATTTTAGAGTAGGTCCTATAACAGGGAGTCTGCAAGCTGTGTCAAGTAGAGTCTTGTCTATGGGTGTGTTGTGCACTACATTCTATAGGCAGGAGGCTACGAGGCATAGTAGTGTGGTTACCCTCCTTTCTTCTCAAGTCGTGCTATAGATCTATGTTGTATAGGGTAACTCCCTAAGCTCACCTCATTCTGCTTATTTTCATAGGAAATGTCTAACACACGACAGACCACGATTGGTCGGGAGCTAGATGTTTCGGCGGGAGAGGGCAGTAGTAGGGTGCCTAGTTAGAGCCGGCCCGATCTGAGGGAGATAAGGAGACTTCATCCTTGTCTCCCCAGCATTCTCTGTCATGCTAGAAGCCCCTAGAGAAGCAGATATGTCAGCACCACCCCTAACAGTCCTTTAGCGGTATTATGGTATCAGAGTTGGAAAAGGTCCGGAGGAAGAGACGTACCCCCTCTAACTTGGTTTAAATTTTCAGAGGCCGCAGATCAGATCATCATGGATAGTCAGGTCTCGATGAAAGTTCACGAGCATCAGGCTCACAGCAGTAGAGGGGGCCAAATCAGATGGGACAAACGGTACCACATTGCAATACCTGTCATAGGCCATATTTGGGGAGGTGCAGGTATGGTTCCACTGCCTGTTATTCCTGTGGATAGGAGGGACATATAATGAGGGATTGTCCAACTAGACACTATGGCGGTCGGGACAAGTAGAATAGATCCTTGACAAGTTCATATTCCCTACCACCTTCTGCAGGGCGCAGGCCCTCAGCTCCAGCTAGCAGAGGCCAAGGTAGACCAGGGGCATCTAGTTCAGGTAGCGGTCAGGATCGCATGTATGCACTACCGGGACGACAGGAGTTAGAGTCCTCACCCGATGTTGTGACAGGTATGTTGGATGTTTGTTCTCACTTAGTTTATGCTCTAATATATCCAGGTTCCACTCTATCTTATGTTACTCCACTAATGGCCCAGTGGTTCAGTATAACACCAAAATTAGTTCAGCGACCTTTCTCGGTGTCTACACCCGTCGGTGACTCTATTGTTGCAAAAAAGAATTTACCGGGGTTGTACAGTAGAGATTGTTGGTCTCCATACTTTACAGATTTAGTGGAGCTGGAAATGATTTATTTTGATTTATTATGGGAATGGATTGGTTGGAACCCTATTACGCCACTGTAGAGTGTTGAACCTGAACTGTTCGATTTTGCTTTCCATGGAGGTCATACGAGAATGGAAAGGCAATACAGCTATGCCAAAAGGTAGGTTCATATCCTATCTTTGGGGCAAGAAATTGATAGAGAAAGGTTTTATTTACCATATTGTCAGGGTTTGAGATGTGCAATAAGAATCCCCGACTCTTTAGTCCATCTCAGTGGTTAACGAGTTCCCAGATATGTTTCCAGACAAACATCTTGGTATTCCCCCAGAACGGGAAATCGATTTTTCTATCGACTTGCTACCAAGTACTCAGCCTATATCCATCCCTCTGTATCAAATGGCTCTTGTTGAATTGAGAGATTTGAAAGAACAGTTGAAAGACCTGTTAGATAAGGGCTTTATCCGGTAGAGTACTTCATTGTAGGGTGTGCAAGTTCTGTTTGTAAGAAAGAAAGATGGCTCACTACGTATGTATATAGATTATCGGCAGCTGAATAAAGTCACTATTAAGAATAAATACCCTCTTCCCAGGATAGATGACTTGTTTGATAAGTTGCAAGGGGAAAAATATTTTTCCAAGATTTACTTAAGGTCAGGATATCATCAGGTATGGGTTTAGGAGAAAGATATCTCGAAGACATCTTTCAGGACCAGGTATGGTCATTTTGAATTTCTAGTAATGTCCTTCAGGTTGACGAACGCCCCAACAGTATGCATGGATCTAATGAACAACATCTTCAGGACATATTTAAATTTGTTTTTGATAGTATTCATCGATGATATTCTAGTGTATTCTCGTTCAAAAGCGAAACACAGAGATCATTTGTGAACTGTACTTCAGATTCTCAGAGATCACCAGTTATATGAAAAATTTCTAAATGTGAGTTCTGGTTGAATTCCTTAGCTTTCTTCGGCCATATTGTATCAAATGTTGGTATTCAAGTTGACTCACAGAAAATTGAGGCAGTCAAGACATGGCATGGCTTAGACCCACAACTCTAATTGAAGTTCGCAGTTTTCTAGGGTTAGCCGGATATTACAGAAGGTCCGGTAGAAGGATTTCTACCCTATAAGTTCCATTGGCCAGATTGACTCAAAAAGCATCCAAGTTCTACTGGACCGAGGCCTTTGAGCAGAGTTTCCAAGAGTTGAAAAATAGATTGACATCGACACTAGTATTGGCCTTACCGGAAGGTTCGGAGGGTTATGCCGTATATTGTGACGCTTCAGGCGTTGGGTTAGGGTGTGTTCTGATGCAACACGGCAAGGTTATTGCCTATGCTTCGGGGCAGCTAAGGAAGTGCGAAAAGAACTACCCCACCCATGATTTGGAATTAGCTGTAGTGGTTAATGCTTTGAAAATATGGAGGTATTACTTATATGGTGTTCATGTGGATATTTTTACTGATCATAAAAGCCTCCAAAACATCTTCACATGGAGATAATTGAATTTGCGGTAGTGTTGTTGGTTAGAATTACTGAAAGACTATAACATGATCAATTTGTTCCACCTAGGGAAGGCTAATATTTTAGCAGATGCTCTTAGCCTTAAATCTATGGGAAGCTTGGCACATCTAAGGCCAGAACAATAGGAAATGACTCGAGAACTACACTGGTTAGCCAGCTTAGCCGTCCGGAGAGTAGACATAGAGGATAATAGGATTGTGATTCAGAATATAGTAGTATCGTCCCTAGTTGTAGAGGTGAAAGAATGGCAGTATGAGGACTTGATCCTAGCGCAACTCAGAGATAAGGTTCAGCGGAGTGAATTAATGACCTTTGAGTTGACGGAAGACGGGGTCTTGAGATTCAGAAGTCGCCTCTGCGTTGCAGATGTAGCAGGGCTCTGCCAGCAGATTATGGTGGAGGTACATTATTCTCGTTACTCTTTTCACCTAGGCTCGATGAAGATGTACCACGACATAAAAGAGATATACTGGTGTCTTGGAATGAAAAAGGGTGTAGCTGAATTTGTAGCATAGTGTCCTAACTTCCAGCAAGTAAAGGCTGAACATCAGAAACCCCGAAGATTAACGCAGGAGATAGCGGTGCTTATGTTGTAATTGGAAGCAATTAATATGGACTTTGTGATAGGATTACCCCACACCACGCATAGATTCAATTTTATTTGGGTCATTGTCGATAGATTAACGAAGTCAGCCTAGTTCTTTCCAATCAGGACTACCTTTGTCATGACCCAAACATACACCCGGATCGTAGACATGGGACAAGGAGCCCCGAGAGACCCCAAGTTGACCCATGACATGAGCATTCATCTAATTCAATCACATGAGTGGAAGACTTAACATAAAGAACGTATTCATAGCATAACATAAGGGAGAATCAGTACAAGACTAATACAATACGACGGAATACAACTTGTAGTCTGATAAGCCTCTAAACATGAAAGACGGATTGAAGGGACAACTCCCCAACTAATCCAACATCAAGAAACTAAAAGAACAACATAGAGTATGAACATACAGCCCTCGAAACATTAGGACTCACCAAGAGTGCTGAGAGCGAATCTAAAACTATCTACGGGTGACGATGAGCCAGAGAACTGGGACCTCTATCATGAAACGATACAACATAGAAAGTATGTGGTTAGTACGTGGAATGTACTGAGTATGCAAGGTAAGTAAGACAGATATTTAAACATATATGAAATTCATAAGTGATCATAAGAGTAGGACGTCATGCTCGTATCGTAAATCATAATAACATATCATATGGCTCAGGATTTTCAAAACATTTGTAACATAACATAATCATAATCATAATAGAAGAGATTAACTTAACATGACTTGATCCAACAAACATAATCAAAACATGCATAAATCATAAGGAATAGTGGGAGATACTCTTAACCTACATACCCCATATGAGCACACATGTAGCCCGACTTGTAACCCTAGTCGGGAGGGTGTTCGTACCTTGCCAAGGGTAGAACCATGAAAGTGTGATATCACCCTGAAAAGGGCCATTTGGGACAGGGACTAACATGAAAGGGTCTCGACATACCTACGGTGGCACGTAGTTAATGATCCGGGGCTTAACCAGAGCCTCGAACCCATTCAGTGTTTGATACTATTCCCAAAACATATATAGTGCTCAGAATATAATATTCATGAATTCATGGGCTAGTTAAATCATGATAATCGTAAACATGCTTGAAAATATGTGATCTATCCATGACATGAGACCCATGAGTTGGCCAAAAACATAATCCATAAATTATAGGTTTCATGCATATTTGTAGATCATACATATAACTTGAAAACCATCAAATCATGATGGGTATTCAAATATATTCATATTTCGAAACATAAATCATGCTGGCTTTTTAAACATCAACAATGAAAATAGTAGATAATAAATCGATTCATCATGCGGCATGCATAATTAAGCTTAATTATTTAGAAAATCAAAATCAACAATATTATAATCAATTTAAATCTCAAAAGAAGATCAAAATCCATAGATTATGATAATATTTCAAAATCACAAAACCCATAATTAAATCATTTGATTTTTATAAATATATTACAAAACCCCATAAGTTTCTGATAAATGTTTAGCAAAATCATAGAGTAGGAGCATGGGTGTGGAAGGATTCACCCATTGATGACCTTAGATACTTGGGATTACCAAATTCTAAACCTCACTCGATGACCCAAGAAGAAATTGCAGTGGATTAATGAATTCTAGGCTTGATTCGCTCCCTAACTTCCTCTACCTTGCATGCTTGAAAGAATGGAGTGAAATGTGAACTTAATCCCTTTAAATTTCCCAATTCATAACCCAAAACGTCATAGTTTAGGCCTTAGGATCTTAGAAATTTACGTAAACGTGCTTTCTAACTTGCAGGGAAATAACTGTCAGGGGTCCCAAGGAGTGACCTGACGACTCGTTGCTAGTCCTCAAGATCCGTCACATTGCCCATTAAGTACACTGTCTGAACTGGTCACTGGAACCTCTAATGGACGACATAAAGATTCGTTACCTGTGGTCACGAGTCGTGGCCACCACTCTTCACATTCACTGCCTCTTTAAAACCATTTTATTAAAATTCCTCCCTAACGACTCACAGCATGACTCATTGCCTAACATGAAGAGTCTTGATCACCTTCTGTTAAGTACACAGGTCGATCCTCCTATATCATTTTTCAACTTCACCCCACGGCTAACTTGATGACTCGTGGTGGCTGACCACGAGTCGTTCCCTCGCCCATGGGGACCTTCAACCATCCTTTCACACAATTCTCCCCACGAGTCACCTGACGACTCGTGGGGTCTCCTCACAAGACGTCTAATGACTCGTCTTGTGCCTGCAACCCAAATTTTCAGTTTTTCCCCGTTTCAACTTCTAAGTCCGATATTTGAGTCCTCGGGGTATAACAATATCTCCCCCTTAGGAATATTCATCCTCGAATGTTAGAAACATGCATAAAATTCAGAAACAAGCTATTACCATATATAAATACTGATCATTTAAGTTGAAAACTGACGGATTGACTACCTACGAAAATATCTACATAACTGAACCGAATTTAGACATCACATACATTTATCTATCATAAAACCAACTTGTGCGCATGAATAGAACATGAAAACTGATTAGAGGTTTAGCGAAAAAACTGATACCTCAAGTCAGAACTGAGCTGGTAGAGAATAAATGTGGATATTTTGCCATCATATCTTCTTCAGTTTCCCATGTAGCTCCCTCAACAAACTAAATTTTCCATAAAACCTTAATTGAGGCTACTTCCTTGTTCCTTAGCTTACGGACTTGACGATCTAATATTTCCACCGGAATTGCTTCCTAGCTGAGGCTATCCTTTACACCAACATTGTCCACCGGGACTACTAAAGATGGATCACCTAAACACTTTTTCAACAGTGACACATGAAACACAAGTTGAACCTAAGATAACTCCGAGGGCAAGTCCAACTCATACACCATGTTACCAACTCTCCTCACAACCCGGTAGGGACCAACGTAGCGGGGACTGAGTTTCCCTTTCTTTCCGAACAACATGACTCCCTTCATGGGAGATACCTTTAGAAATACCCAATCGTACACCTCAAACTCCAAATATCTTCTCCTCACATCAGCATAGGATTTCTAATGACTCTGAGCGATCTTCAGCTTGTCCCTTATCAACTGAACCTTTACCATGGCCTCATGAACCGAATATGGTCCTATCATAGATGCCTCACCAACCTCAAACCATCCGATAGGGAATATACACCTCCGCCCATAGAGAGCTTCGGATGGTGCCATTTGGATACTGGAGTGATAGTTGTTATTATAAGCAAACTCGATTAAGGGAAAATGATCATCCCAACTACCTTTAAAATCCATAATACATGCCCTCAACATGTCCTCAAGAGTCTGGATTGTTCGTTCAGCTTGGCCATCCATTTGCAGATGAAAGGCTGTGATGAGCTTGACTTGAGTCCCAAGTCCCTTCTAAAAAGACCGCCAGAACTGGGAGGTAAACTGAGTACCTCGGTCTGAAATAATAGACAAGGGAACTCCATGAAGTCGAACCAACTCCCGAATATACAACTTG
>JACEIK010011522.1:0-36196 GCA_018107945.1 Datura stramonium | reverse complement strand
ATTTGGAATTTCCATCCCAGGCAGAATGCATCCGCGATGGCAGCGTGCCACGGCTCCATCGCGGAGCACTTGTAATCCTCGCTTCACCATCCGCTTCCTTACTCGTTCCCAAGTTCATCCTTGATTTCTTCCAACATGTCATTTTTCATCAACAAAAGCATGTTTTTCCTGCAAAACAACGTTAATCATGTTGGTTAGTATAAATTCACACTTCCGTACAATTTACATGAGAATGTACACAATTTATTAGACAAACAAGACTAAAGTTATACGTTTGAGTATTATAAATTCACACTTCCATACAATTTACATGAGAATGTACACAATTTATTGGACAAACAAGACTAAAGTTATACGTTTGAGTATCGATTTGGCATATAAATATGCCCCTTATCAGGGTGCACATGACAGATGTCACCCGGGATAGGGTGTGCTTGGTGTGCTCCCGATGAAGGGCTGGAGATAAATGTTAGATGCAGATCATCTCCCGCCATGAAGAGAGCCCGACTACATCAAAGCACAGGTACGGTCGGTGGTTTGCTTACCAAGTTCCTAAGGGGCCATGATATCGAGGAGGGAGGCCTGGATTACCTCCCAAAATTGACAGCCGTGCCTTGAGGTCACTCTCAAAACAAAGGCACCTGACAGTACTCATGGCCGGTGTTACACTAGCCGAGCGACATGTCTGGATGACCAAGATATGGCTCGCAAAATGGATGCGGATGTTGCAGTTGCACATTGACGGGAGGCCGGCAACAGAGGATGAGCTTTGGCAGCTCGACTTGATTACCCTTCGGCGAGAATGCTCAGACTCTATGCAGAGTGGGGCCAGCATTTGTGGAGCTCAGATGATGATGTCCCCACCGATGAGGAGACACGCCAGGAGGACTCGATGTTGAGTCGGATGACGACGGTGGGGACGATTATGATATGGGAGACGAGGCAATGACACCTGATGAAGAAGTTGAATACTTCGATTGATCAAGGAGTTTCACCACCTACCTTTGTGATATGTTGAATTATGTGAACACCGGGGACAATGTTCCCATGGCGATGGGGTGGGAGGTTAGGTACCAGCCGGTTTGTTTATGTTTATGTTGTGTGTTGTGCTGGTGAAAAATGTGACCCTGTGACTTTGTGTGGTGTGTCTGTAATTGTTGGTGTTGTAATGAATGTTAAGCTATTGTGTGGTCAGGTTGAGCTGTTGGTGGTTGGTTGTTGTGTAAATATTTTTCAATTGGATATTTTTTTTAGTTTTCTATCAAAATTATTGAAATTTTTAAAATTTTGTTGAATTTCTTTTATGTTGGGTTTATCGATCTTTATTTTCGGTGCTTTTACAGAGAATAGTCCCATTGAACCAAAGTCGTAGATAGTGACCATTCCTTATGATGGATGGATACGACCGCCTTAAGGGCAATGTAGTCAATAGGACTAGTTTTTTCTTTCTTCTGTGTTTGTTTCCCAAATATGTCGCTACTTCATGGCCTGGAATTCTTGTTACGTGTTGTGCTATGATATTATGATGCAAAGGCATTCATATGAAAGCATGCAAATGTGTAAACATGAGATACCTAGCTATGGAGTTCGATTCGGTGTGATCGAGGCTTAATAGTGAACTCTTGTAATTAGCTGATTGAAGAGTCTGTGAATATGTCTTGAGTTGAGCATGCAATGAGTGTGAGGTGAGGTTTAGATTATTCCATGTTACTGTGAAGTGTCTAGAACTTGCTCGTTGTGTGTACTAAACGAAATGAAAGATATGTATTGTAGGAAACGATGTAGGTATTTCATTAAACTGAAAGTTTCCATATTATCATACCTACCTTGAATGTACATCCTAGCTAGCCCCATTGAGCCTTTTAGCCTATTTTTCTTCTTTGAAGAGGTACAAACTGAGCTTAACTCTTCTTTCATTAGCCGTGAATTTGATCCAAAACTCTTAAGCTACCAAGAAAAAACAATTTTCCCACAGCAAAGGAGTGAGAATTGTGAAACGGAAGGAAAAGCGGAAAATGGTGAAAGTAAAGAAAAGGTCAAAGGTGCACTTCTGCTGAAACTAAATAAAAATAAAGATGTATAATCAACTTTTGTTAGTAAGTCGAGTGTGCTTAAAGAAATGGGAACAAAAACAAAGAAAAAATTTCAAGAATGAGAGGATGAAGAAGAAACAATGCCCATAGATGATGGTGGGATGTATTGAAAACGCTTAAGGAAGCTAGTTACTATTATTAGTTAGCCTAATATTTACTAGTTCCTTAGCTATATTACAACCCGTTAAGTCCTACGTGATCTTACATCACGCTTTTATATTAGTGGAGTAATACACTAGAGGCAAGTCATGGTTCATGACATGATGCATGCATCCCTTTGGGAGAGAGAGCGAAATCAGATTCCTATACCCCTACATGTAGTGCTTTCTTAGAAATCATATGATTGCAAATGGGAAATTCTCTTGTGTTGTGAGGGCACATGCTTGACGAATTTAAATTTCATGCGTCGGATGTCTTGATCACTTTGATTTGCATGAGTTTTCCGGAGATCGAGAATCGATTCTTGGAGTTGGAGGAGGTCTTAATGGTGTATTTCATTGTATTAACGAGACCATGCATGTTTTCTTGATGATTTTCTATATTAAATAATTGAGAGTAACCGTAGCTCGAATTGTCGAGCCAAACGAGCTATGCGTGGGTGTCAATTGCATGAGATGCGAGAGTATTGTTCGAGGACAAACGAGGCTTTAAGTGTGGGGTAAGATCTTGGGTAGAATTGCATGCCTAAGTGATACTCAAATACTTCATTTCTGACTTGTTTATCGATCGTTATGTGTACATTCTCATGTGATTTTAGTTAAATGTGAATTTATACTAACCAACATGATTAGTGTTGTTTTGTAGGTAAAAGGGAATTTTTGGAAGCTAAGATACATGTTGGTAAATATCGGGAATGGACTTGGAAACACGGAGGAAAAGGACAAGGAAGAGCAGCAAAAATAATGGCTCCGCGATGGAGCCGTGTCACGCTGCCATCGCGGAGGCATTCTGCCTCGATGAAATAATTCTGGTCAATTTCCGCTGAGGTTCACGTTACTTTCCGAGACACGGGAGGCAATGCTGCGATGCACTCCGTGTCACAATGAGTACAATTACCTGGAATATCAAGTTCCAGTGAAGGTGCGCGATAGCACCGTGGCACGTTGGCCAGGTTCCGCGATGCAGACCGTGGGCACGCCGAGGTGAAATTGCTGAGGAGCTGATTTCAAGAGAGGGTCCGCGATACCCCGTGGCACGGAAGAAGTGCTCCACGAACACTCTGTGCCACGTTGTTTGTTATCTGAAAATTCTCAATAGTATAAATAGCAACTTAGGTTTTATTTTAAACATTCCGACTTGGTTGAGCAAGAAACGGGTTACAGGCGCTTGAGGGGACGAAAATTTAGGGTTCTTCTATCTCTTTCTCTCTTTATCTCAATTGTTTGTATGGATTTCTACTTATTTGATGATGCTTAATCCACAAATGAGTGGGCTAAATTCACTTTGCTGAGGTTAAGAACAATTGTAGTGGAATGTAATTGTTGATCATTTCAGTTTTCATCTTTCTTCAATGGTTGTTCTAACAATTCTTGTTCTTACTGCATTAATGTTTGGCCAATGTTAATGTATATCTAAAAATCCAATTTTTATTTTGAAAAGGAAAGAAATTGGAAGGATGTGAATTGGTAGGATATGATCTATTCTTAGTTTAGAAAATTGAGAATTGATTTACATCTCATAGAAATATATCCGAAAGTCTTATTAGTCAATTAAGGAATCAGTTATGTATGGATAGAGCATGAAATTACTTTATCACAGAAATGTAGATTAAGGTTCATGATTCTTAAATTGGATAGGATGAAAGTTCCAATCCATAGTAATAATTCTTGACTAGCAACCGAAGGAAAGATTAATCGAATTGTATTGATAAATTAATTCCCCGCATGTTTGCTTAACCTCAGCTTGCTCATTAATATTGTCAGACTAAAATTATAATTTTACTTAGAAAACTCAACTCTCAAAATATTGTTTATTTGGTTGTCTGCATTCTTAAAGATAGTTCACTAATGCTTAAGTAATTAGTACCGTAGCTCAGCCCCTGTGGGATCGATACTTGGCTTTAATTAAGCCACTTTACTACTTGTTCGACCACGTGCACTTGTGTGTAGTTACGACAGCAATCAACACTACCTCCTGGAAAGTGGAACCAGACGGTCTTTGTCCAACATTCTACATTGGCATAGTATGGTGCTAGCCAATCCATACCCATAATTTCATCAAAATCGATCATTTCTAATTCCACCAACCGCTAAAGTCCTACTGACCAACAATCTTTACTGTGAAACCCTGTTAGATTCCTTTAGCTATAATAGAATCACCGACGGGTGTGGACACTGAAAAAGGTCGCTAAAGCACCTTGGCATGATACCAAATTTTCGGGCTACTAGTGGCGTCACATAAGACAAAGTGGAACATGGGTCTATTAAAACATAAATAGAATGAGAGCAAATGTACAGCATACCTGTCACCACATCCGATGATGACTCTGACTTTTATCGCCCCGGTAAAGCATAACCGTGATTCGGACCAGTGCCCGAGCTAGATGCCCCACCCGCCTCGGCCTTGCCGGTGGGAGCCGAGGGCCTACGCCCCTACTGAGATGCCGGGGCATGTGACCCTGTTGAATATCTATCCTGTCGGTCCCGTTCACTCTACGGGCCTACTGGATTTCTCGTGGCAAATAGTATTCTAGGAAGGCCTCTGAAAAGCTAGACCAAGTTGGAGGGCACATCTCTACCGACCTCTCCCAACTCTCCTACCATAACACCGCTTATGTCCCCCAACCAAAATATCGCTAACTCAACCGACTCCACAGGTGTGGCAATGCATTACCCTGGAAGATCCACTGCAGCTGGTCCAAAAGTCCTGAGGGTCCTCATCTTGATCCGCCCCCCGTGGGAACCGAGGGGGACTTTGTGCAAGAAACTCGAACCCTCGAACTACTGTGTCCTCCGACACTCTGCAACTACGGGTGCCACTGGCTGACGTTGTGCAACCATCATCTGAGCTACCATAAAAATAGCACTCCTAACCTCCTAATCTGTGGTGTTCGTATAGAAACTATTGGAGGTGGTGCTGACGTATCTGCCACTGATGGCTCCTGACTGGCGGAGACCTCGGGAGACCTAGATGGAGTCTCCCTATCACCCTGCATCGAGCTGACTCTCGACTGGGGCACCCGCTAGTGCCCTCTCCCTGCTACAACGTCCAACTTCCTGCCCGTCATGATCTGTCGCATGTCCTATATTTCTATGTAGACAAGTAGAATATGGTGTTTAGGGACTCAACCCTATACTGTACAGCCTCTATAAAGACGCTTGGAAGAGAAAGACCAAGTAACCATCCTTTCATGCCTTGCAACCTCCCCGTCTATAGAATGTGGTGCACAATACATCCACACAGACAAGACCTACTTAGCACGGCTTGCAGACCCCTGGAATACGACCTACTCTGATATAAAAATTTTTCAACACCTTAGAGGCATGACCGACACTCGATGCATTACTAGGATCTCGAACTAACCTGGATCGGCATATGCATTTCTGTATGTCTAATCTTTAAATCAAGAAAGCAACGGGCTATATCTCACGTTTAAATACAGCTCCCGGCCGACAAGGCCTTATAGCCACACCAGGTAAGAAATCACCTAACCGGTAAATGTAATAAAGGTGGAATCCTAAGCGCCAACAAGACCACCATGATGTCTAGTTATAACTTAAAGTAAATACACAACACTAAACTAAGCTATGGCCGACAAGGCCGCTAACTAGCAACTAAACAAGGCTCCACACGACCAACACGTAAAATAAAGCATACACAGGTCCCACACGACCAACAACAACTAACCATAGGGAATCTAAAACAATCTAGAAGCCTCTAGAGGTGATATAATGGTTGAGACAGGGCCCAGACCTACCCATAAACATACAAACAAAAAGAGAAAACCTTTAGTTGTTAGCTCTGGAGAGAGGAGCTGACTGCTCGCTAACTCCGACTGAAAGCTAAGAAGATCCCCGGTCCACGCCCATCGGCACCGCAGCAAGTAATAAAAGACCATGTGCATCAATACAATATGTACCAAATATGTAAGGTAGTAACTGTAAATAACTCAATGAACTGAAACGAAGCTGAAAGTAACTAAAAGAAAGGAATAGAGATACTACCTGAATAACTGAACTTCTTGCTATCTAATCTATCAAGAATCCACGCAAACAAGAACCTTACCCGGTCCCCATGTCGGGAGGTACAATTAGCACAAAATAATCCACCTGGGCCCTATAATCCCTGGTGAGTACACTTCAATCGATATAACCCCAAGGTCATACTAAGTCAACTAATAACAAATGTCCTACCAACCCCCAGGTCTTCAACCGAGCCCAGCCCCCGAACTAGCTGTGTCTAAGTCTAGTGGACTCTCGGGATATCCGCACTCGGCACCCAGGCTCAATGGGGGTGTGGTGCCGATACGACATATAATAGTCCAACCATGGAATAAATTGTATGACGACCTGGACCCCATCTTCATCCCTCGTGGATGGCATGCCGCTCCTGAGCGACGCTATCTCACTCCCTAGCGAGCGTCGACACAACTAGTGACCTTGGGGTTGGTCATGGAAGGCTAAACAGGGCAAAGTCAATCCCAAACTAAACATAGAATACTAGTCTCAACTAATAACAACAGATAATCACAATAGCTATACTTGGCACTCTATCGATTCAAACTGAGTTACAATAGTAATGAAACTAACTTGCCGAACGAATTTGCCTTCCTTTAACATACCTGGATCACCGGATTCATGATTAACTAGTGAGTTCCAATCCATATTCAACATCTTCTTCCCAATCAGAATCGTATTACAGGGAGAATGAGACTAGTTTGAATACTAAATTCGGCAAAAATGATAACTTTTAATATTAATATTAACTATACTTCAACTTAATGAAATACGGTCGAAACGTATAATTTCCCGAGAGTTTAGAAGGAGAAATGCTTACTAGCTCGTGGATTGTGCAGAAACCATTTTGGAGCAATTCTTGACAACTTTTACTCGGCAGGGTTATGATTTTCCGGATAATTTCGAGAAACTAACCTCGTAGTAATGCTCCCTGCAGGCTTATAACTCAATTCCTGAAGTTAATTTGAATTTAGATGGAATTTGGCAGCATAATCGGAAGCAAATAACTTGAAAATATCTTGTTCCTTACATTCTGGACATGTAATGAAATCAAATGATTCAACTGGAATATTAATAAGACTTGGTCGGTGGATCAAGCGTCCGTGACACGAACCCTATCGCGCCAAATCATAGGTGTATCACGGAGCCCAACGTGCCAGGGAAGGGTCCGTGACATGTTGCCCTTTGGGCAGCTAGTTTGGCCTCTCCCTTGCTACCTCAATTCCATGCCCATACGTCCTTTCCTTGGCCCTTTCTCGTACGCGTCACACTCTAAAACTCTTGACTAACGTACGAATATGCCAACTAAACATTAAGACCCAAGGTGTAACAAATCAATAAAAACAACCATAAAAGAAGAATCAAAACTATGTTTATTTAGTTTGTCAAACAATTAACCATTCACCATGCATACAATCCTAGAATATGAATCACTCATAGACAAGCAAAAAAATAAATACTTAGTCATCATCATGCAAAAATATGAAGTAAAGAAGAGAAAATCTAGTTGTAGAACCTTGTCTTCCTTGCAATGGCTTACAAGCTTTCATGAATGAACTACCGAATAAAAATGAGTGAAGACTTCTTCAAAGCAGTCCAAAACTACTTACAAAAGTAAAAACACCCAAGAAGTCCAAACTCAGAATAAAATGACCTAAGGCTTATATTTATAGATGAGCCTCAAATAACGCTTCTTCCCTTCAAGACGGCTTAAAAATTAGCATTTTTGCCCCGAAAATACCCTGGCGCGCCCTCTATCTTGCCACATACTTAGTCAAATTTTCCAACAATTCTGGGCTTTTCGGATAGGGTCTGGCGTGCAGCCCCAGCCATAGCACCAGACTGAGATTTTTTTCTCTGAAGTTTGGGACCTGGTGCGGAGTGCCAGCCATAGCACTAGCCTGAGATTTTTTTTGAAGTTCGAGACTTGGTGCGTGGCGCCATCCATAGCACCAAACCCGTCAGATCCTTAAATATTTATTTCTTGTATCATTTTGAGCCCATTTTGCCTAATTCTCTTAAATCAACTTAAATCATTTGTTAGCGCAAAAACACACACATACATGAATTTAAGCATTAATTAAGGATTATAAAACTTAAAAACATGATTAAATATGAGTAAAAACATGGAAATAAGTATAAAATATGCCCAACATCACCACCCCACACTTAAATCATTGTTTGTCCTCGAACAATCCTTAAAACATACCTAATATCATATTTCACCATCACACTTGATACCTCTGTGAACTCATACTCAACCAACTAGCATAGAGAAAACATAAAATGGTTTATCATCATACAACAATTCTCAACAAAGTACGTAGAAAGATTTCACAATCAAGAACACACAACCTCTATAAATGACTCATCTTTTCAATACAAAGGCTACTATGATTAAGTGTAACACAAGCAATAAGAGTAAATCGAATTAGACCTCTTGTGCCCCTCACTTTTAGTGATGTTCCTATCTCAAATTCATCAATATAATATATGGAACACAATAAGTAAGACACACTCACACTCACAAATGATGTAATGCACATATGCAACATTCCATAGGCTTGCCCTTCATGTACGTTAAAACTACCTAATTGCTTCAAGAGATAAGATCACAAGGACTTTTATTGATTTTAATGTCGGATAAGGGACTTCCAGTAGGATTGATGTTTTATTTTATAGTGACTACCACCCCAAGCACTTTTAAGATAATATTTCACTTGTCCACCACCCTTTCCTTGCTTGTTCACCTTCCTCTAATCACCCTTGTCTTTCTTTTCATGCCCCACTTTACTACCTGACTCGCTAGTTTTCTAATCATAGAATTACTAAGAATTTCTCGCAATTAAAGCCTCTTTTCACCCCTAGCAGCAAGTAGACAACACAATTTTTATGGGCACCCCCTTCTTCTCGCTTTTCATTTCTTACCCCAACTTTTCTTTTTCCTTAACATTATACTCCTTTGGTGTACCAACATTCAAGTCTCAAAGTGCCTAAGGCTTTGGAACAATAAGTCCGAGGTCTCACAAAAAAAGGGTTAAACTATTATTAAGGGTAAGAAAGAATAAGGCTTATAAGCTCAAAAGGGTTAACTAGGAAGAATGACTAGAAGGTAAAACAACTATAGGAAAAAATTGGCTTCTCCAAAGAAGTGCCTTGATCATCTCTCAACTCCCTATCAACCGCCATCCTACATACACTAACGCAAGTTCTGGATGCTACAATATATACATACAAAATATTTAGCTCATCTCTCATGGAAACAAGAATCTAATAAGTTTCTACAGCTACACATTAACACAATCATATTGAATGAGAAGTTAATTTCATAATTAAGCCCAAAGGATATGTTGAGTCAAATTAAAGAGATATGCGCGTCTCTCAAGGATCCTCACTCATGCAATAAAGATGACCACTCTATTTACTCCCACATAGTAGCTAAGCAGAATATCAATAAGCATACAAGCGAATGAACTACGACTCAATCCTAAAAAAATAATAAAAATATGACGAAACTTCCCTTAAGATGGTCGTCATCCATTCATCATAGGGAAACATCATTACCTACGATGACAATACAAAAATAAAAATTACTCGATTCAAAGGGCTCCCTTTAAAAAAAAGAACCATGGCCATAATAAAATCGAAGGGTGGATGAGACATGCCATTTTCAACAATTTTCAATCAAACTTGTTGGCATGCTCACCTCTTAACTAACAAACTTCGTGAGGCACACCCTCACCCCACACTTAAAATCATGCGTTTTTCCTCGCAGCATCTAAAATTAATAATGATAAGATATGAGTGAGAAATTACTCTTGTGGCCCCTCCAGGGCCTAGCTAGCAACATGTCTCATAGATTTCACGGGGCATGACCTACACTTAAGATCAGACCATGTTTATCTTTAATTTCGAGTAATTTATCGCTCCCTTCTTTGCACACAAAATAAAAAATGAAATGACACTATAAAAATAGTAATAATAATAATAAAACTACAGTATTACAATTGGGCTGCTCCCAAGAAGCGCCTGATTTAACAAGTCGTGGCACGACGCCATCAAGTTTCACCACTTTTCCTTCCACTTTGATCTTATAAATTTCAGCCCTAGTATCTTTTCCAAATTTTTGTTATGCTCAAGGGCCGGTGGTATAAACATGAAGGGACCAAGTAATAGATATTGCATCTTTCCCTTTTTCTCCCTTAAGTGAAGGATGTTATTGTGTGTCTTTGTCATAATAACTTTTAGAATATATGAGTATTGTTCATCATTCATATTTCTCCATAGGCTTGGACGGCTCTATTTCTAGGTTGCCAACCAAACACAATGTTGAAAAGTGTTTAGAATGAGGACCAATGCGCCCTAACTCCAAGATTACATTATGCTTGACATCTCACTTTATCCACCTCCCCAACAGTTACATCAACCACCAAAGAATCGTCTAATGGTTGGGATTCTTCTACTTGTCTCCATGCATTGTCTATATCCATAACACTTTGCAACTAGTCTTAGACGCCTCGACTTTTCTCATTCAAAATACCCTACAAAAAGTTATACATACTTGAGACAAATTGATCTATCTCTTTTATGAGCTCTATTCTCCCTTCCACTTGAGGTTCCTCTTGAGTATTGGCTAAGATTGTGACTTGCAAATCGCTATGTTGTAGTCTAAGCCATCATCTCTATGAGCTTGGCTGTCAACCTTTTTAAGGCTCCTCCTTGTTCCGTAAGCTGCTCTCATTAGTCATATGCTCAAGGATCATTTTTTCCATATTGCTTGTTTGAGCATGATATTCCTCCTCTCTATTATTCTTGTAAGCATAAAAACAATAGGAGGACTGGGACAGAGGCCGGGGAAGGGGAATAAAAATGTGGGAAACTAATCCAATGGCCATCAAGACCACCACATACACCGCAACTATAACAGTTTTTCCATAAGAGGTCCTCACAATTCAGAAAAGAACCACCTAGATATAAATACCCATCATTCAACCCATTTATATACCAAGATGTCATGATAAGAAGAGTGGAAACACTAAAAAATGAAAAATAAAAATCTATACAATATATATAGACTAGTGAAATAAAATCCCAACCTACAAATGATCAAAAATACTAAGTCCCCAGCAACGGCCCCAAAACTTGATATTGCCCATGCACATGATCGTCAAGTAATATATAATTGTTAATTCCAAATATCGTATCGACAAGGATCGTCAATTCTAATTGTTATAAGGTTTTATTTTAATTTCACTAATATATGAAACAAGTAAAATGAATATTGGTTTGGAAAATTAAACTACTAAAACTTTAAATGTAAAAATTAACTAAAATGAATGCAAGCTTGATTGTATTTCGAAAATGATGACCGACTAGGGCAATGGCACTTGGTTGGTTTCAAGTTGAGTTTTCCAAACATAATTAAACTAATATGATTCTTCCTATGGTTGTTAGTTGCAAGTTACTATCCCATTTCTTGTCACTATTCCTAGCATCCAAGAATTATTTCACGAACCCTAACGCCTATATCCCTATTGTCACAGGAGAACAATTAAACGAAGATTATGCCTCTTGTATTTCAACTAAAAAGGCTTGAAAGGTATATCCCTATCCTCAACAACTTCTATCCTATCACTAATGGGTTCAAGGGTCTTTGAATTCCCGTTCTATATTTATTTTTAACCCTTTTGATTTCTTTTTCCAAGTTCAATCGAAAGCCAACAGATTACTTACAAGGTGACTAATCTCATAAAAATAAATTAACAGAAATAAATACAAAAACCCATAAAAGAAGAATCAAAACTAAGTTTATTTCGGGAACACAAACAATCAACCATTCACCATAGCCACAACCCTTGCACATGAGCCACTCATAAACAAGTGGATAAATAAATACTTAGTCATCATCATGCGAAATATGAAGTAAAGAAGATAAAACCTAGTTATAGAACCCTGTCTTCCTTCCAAATGGCTTACAAGATTTCATTAATGAACTACCAATAAAATGAGTAAAGACTACTTAAAAGCAGTACAAGACTACTCCCATAAGTCTAAAACTACTCCAAGAAGTCCAAAACTATGTAACAAAGGACCTAACGCTTATATCTATAGATGACTCTTTCAAATGACGCTTCTACCTCTTCAAGGATTGGCTTTAAAATCAGTATTTTCGCCCCTAAAATGACCCTAGCACGTCACCCCCGTCTCGCCAGCGTACTTATTCAAATTTCTAGAAATTTCAGCTAAGCAGGTCTTGCGCGCCCCAGCCATAGCGCCGTACTCAAATTTTTTCCATGAAGTGTGGACCTGGTGAGGCGCTAGCCAGAACCAAATGAGATATTTTCTCTAAAGTTTGGGACTTGCGCGGGTGCCAGCCATAGCACCAAACCCGTCAACTTAAAATCTTCATTCTTTGCATCATTTTGAGCCCATTTTTCCTAGTTTCCTGCTCAAATCAACTCAAATTGTTTGTTAGCGCATAAAACACACACATAGGAATTCAAGCATAAATTAAGGATTATGAACTCAAAACATGATCAAATATGGGTAAAAATGGACAATGGGCATAAAATATGCCCAACATCACTTGTCACTCATCCTCTCGTTGGGGGTCATCACAGCAAAATCTGCACAGCCTACAAAATTCTGCAATGTTGGTACTATTGTCCATCCATTCACCAAGATGCACATGACTTTGCAAAGGCATGTGATGCATGCCAAAGGCAAGGAGGAATATCACTAAGGAATGAGCTCCCTCTCGCCCCATTCTTGTTATTGAGCTATTTGATGTGTGGGGCATTGACTTTGTGGGCTCATTTTAGACATCAAACTGGATGAAGTACATACTTTTTGCTGTGGACTATGTTTCTATGTGGGTGGAGATAGTTGTGCTTCAAAACAATGAAGGTAAGAGTTTCATAGTGTTCTTGAAGCAGTATCATTTTCTCCAAATTTAGGACTCCTAGAGCAATCATTAGTGATGGAGTTTTGCACTTTTGCAACCGGTTGTTTCGTACATTGCTTGAGAAAAAATGGGTAAATCATAGGGGTATAACACCTTATCACCCACAATCTAGTGGGAAAGTTGAGGTCTCCAACCGGGAGATAAAGACCATCATAGCGAAGAATATAAATGCTAATAGGGAAGATTGGTCTAGGAAGCTGGATGATGCATTATGGGCTTATCAGACTATATTCAAGACCCCTATGGGTATATCTCCTTATCATTTTGTATGGGAAAGCATGTCATCTTGTGGTCGAGCTGGAGCACAAATCCAGCGGGCGCTTAAAATGCTTAATATGAATTGGAGTGATGTTGCAACTTGATGCTTGATCAGGTGAATGAGTTAGATGAATTTCTTTGAAAGCCTAAGGAAAGTTCAGAAACTTACAAAATGAGGATGAAGATACAAACATGACCGAAAATTGAGCAAAGAGAGTTCAGCCGTGGGGATATGGTGTTATTATTCAATTCTAGGCTTCACTTGTTTCTTGTCGGTTGAAGTCTAAAATGGTTGGACCATTTCGAGTGGTCCAAGAATTCTCGTATGGTGAAATTGAGTTAGAAAATCATGAAGGAAAATGGTTTAAGGTGAATGGCCAGTTGGTGAAAGCATATCAAGGGAAAAGCAAAGAAATCAAATTGGTGGACCTTTGGGCTCTAGGTGAAGTTTGAGAACCTGGACTTACGTTGTACGTGATGTTAAATCAAGAACCGCATGGTATGCAACCCATGGAGGTATATTTAAGTCCGATTAATCAAGATACCGACATCGTGTCGCACCAAACTTGTAATTGTAATACCAATATAGTGTTCATGTGTGTTGATAGCAGGTGGAGTAAGATGGGAAATCTGGAGTTGGAACAAATATTTTGAACATTAGAATCTAGTGTGAAAAGCACATGTGACCGAAAGGGAACCATGCAATTAATTATGGTAAATAAATGGAAAACAGTTAAGAAAAATAAGGAAAACAATTTTAATTTTAGGGAAAAGGAATTGATGCCGAGACATTTTCTTAAAAAGCAGAATTTGTTATGAGTCGTTACCTGATCGAACGAATCGTCACCACCAACGTGGCCATCGGCGTAAAACATTAAGTTCGAGAGTCAATGAAGAATTACTTAATGAATTGTGAGGTCACTTAAGGAGTCGTTAAGTTCCTTGTCTTGACATAGTTGAAAGTTCACCGAGAGTACAAGGCCAACGACTCAAGACAATTCGTTGGGTAACATCATGAGTCATTTCTTGAGTCATTAGGTCCCATCTAAGTTTTCTCTTACTGATTAACATAATCGGTATTTATAACGAGTCACGTCATTGACAAATGACTCGTCACACAAAGGGTCGAGGGAAAGCAGTTTAAAAAATTTACCCAACCCTACCTGCGGGAAAAAGGGTTAAATTGATTTTTCTATTAAAACCCACGATTTCCCCCCAATTACCTCAACATTCAAAGCTAGTGAAATATCAAATGGTTTCTTCCCCATCACAACTCACCACTATCACTCTCATCTCACAACACCAAAAAAATCGCCATCTCACAATCACAAGCGGCACAACATCACGATCACTGTCCAAAATTTGTGAAGCACGACTAAAAGAATTCTCATCTTCTATCCTTGAACATCCTCATCATTGTGAGTAATGTAATGCTTTCTGTAGTCAAGTTGACCTCTCCATTCTTGAAATTATTTGTGAACCATGAATTTGATCCCAAAATTAAACCCTAGTTGGTGTGAATTTAATTTCCTAAAACTGTGAACATAGTACTAGTAGTTCCAAATGATCTCTATTGATAATTTTGTGGTGATTGTTTTGAATGAATTAGTTTGTAATTATTGTTGAGCATCAGTTGGCTTTGGTTTCTACACCATTGAGTCGGGCGGGCATTGTGATCTGTAATTGCATCAGTTTGATAGCTCAGTCAGTGATGATGCCTCCAGTAATGACTCGTTTGATAGACCAACGAGTCGTCACTTGTGTCATCACCACTGAGAACAATGTATTAAAATATTCTTTATGATTGAGCCACTTTAACGCAGTCGTGGTCTCACTTGACGACTGTGGGGTGACTCTTCCCGAGTGGAGAACAAAATGGTAATAAATGTGACCACGACTGACTTAATGACTCGTTTCCACAAGCAACGAAATGTTGGGTCAAGTCCTTAAGACCACTATACATGATGCAAAAATTTAAACGCAAGTAGACAACGGATGACTTGACGAATCACTGCCAGTGCCAATGACTCATTGGATCAAATCGTTAAGTCTACAGAAAAGAGTGCACAAATTTGAACATGTAGACAATGGATGACTTCTTATTGAGTCATTGCCAGTGACAATGACTCATTGATTCACTCGCTCGGCTTGAAGGCAATCACTTAATCAGTACATTCTTATACTATAATTTTGGGTACTTGATCTTGGGCAAAATGGCATGCCCAAGTGATACTTTATAACATAGTTTCGCCTTGTTTATCTGCTTATTTATATATACATTCTCATGTAATTTTATGTAAATGTGAATATATATACTAACCAACATGATTAGTTCTTGTTTTTGTAGGTTTAAAATAAATTTGAGGAACTAATCCATGAGTTGGTGAAGTGGAGGCATGGAATCGTGGCGTAAAACGCGAACATCGGGGGACACGCGAAACAACCCACTTGTGCATTGTCAATGTGCCACGGCAGGCTGTCTGCATGACCAGTGGCGGTCACGGCCCTCAGCGCGCTGCACAGCGTGACACGCTGCCAACGCGGCACGGGGCTGCTTGGCGGACTGCTTGATTTCTAGTGTGCCTACGTGATTCCTCCGTGTCACGGAGGTAAACGGCGCGTTCCTCAACGTGACACGGAGCTATTTCATACCGGCAATAATTTTAGACACCTCTCATTTACTATAATAGGTCCCTAAGCTCCTAAAGTTTTGTAACGTAATATTTCCGAAAAACTACCAAGGAGTGAAGGGAGAAGTGGAGAACTCACCTAGGGTTCTTAAATTTCATCTTCTCTTCTACAAATTCTCGTAAGTATGTTACTTTAATTATGCTTTCTTGTAATTATAAGAACTTGAGTGGCTAGAACCCTTCCTAGGGTTGAAGCCACAAGGTATGATTGTGATTATGCGATTTTTTTGGTTTTAAGTTATTAATATTGTTTTGTCTGACAAGTTCTTAATTATGGTTGTTTTTATGGGATTGATCACCATGAAAAAAAAAAACACGTTACACCTAGGATTAAAGCTTGAGAGTAAAAAACCTAGGAAAGAACAAAAGAAAGTAGGGAGCAAGTTTGTATTCATGATATAATTCGCGGTTAGGATAAGAAATTATACCTAATTTGCCTTGCTTAAGTTAATAAAACGGGATGAGCTAGAAAGCAACTTAGAATTATCACATCACCGCTCATAGAAGTAGTTGTGAAGCTAAGTTCGATTAAATGATTAGAGGTACGAAAGTCCCTAATCAGAGCATAAACCCCGTAAACCATATCCACGTAATTGAATTGCCACGAACTAGAATGTCACATCCCCGCTCAACGATGTAGTTGTGAGGCTAGTTTTTCGTGTTTAGAGGCTTATCAGACCATGAACATGCAATTGTAATTATGTGGAGAGACGACAATGATAATTCCATACTTAAACCATTACAAAGCGTAGTATCGCATGATTATCCGGCGTTAGCCCTAGTTGCTTCTTGAATGTTTTCAAGAGTATTTCTCTCATAAATTTCTAGAATTAATTAAACTTTATCGAAAAGCCTAAATCAATACTGCAGTTAATATCACACTTGAACTTGATAATTAGCTGAATTGGTCCAGTCCCTGTGGGTTCGACATCCGGCTCTAAAAAAGGGCCAATGTATTACTTGTAAGACCATGCACGCTGCAAAGCGCTTGGGCACAAAGCTTGTCAACAAGTTTTTGGCACCGCCGCTGTGGGATTCAATGCATACTTCAAGTTTACTCCAGGTACAATGGGACTAAAAGGAAATCTGGCAAAGTTAGGCCACAATACAGTGGCCGGAAAAGGGACAGCCCTCGACTAACAGATTGAGAGATGAACCATCATCCTCAGAAGAGTTGAGCGGCTCGGCCAAGGAGTATTAGATAGAGGAGGAGGCTGGAAATGACGACAACTGTGGCTAGGACTAAACACCCTATTAATCCATAGCCATATTCTCATCTCGAAATCCACTTGCAAGGGACCCACCCAGCCATGAGAAAGGAAATGACGGGGACTCAAACTTGCATGGATCATGAGGGTAGAAGTTGGGGATGATGATGAGGATGATGACGAATCCAATGCCCGATAGGAAAGTACTCGTGCTAATGAGGAGATCGTAACTCAGATACATCCCTAGACCAGACTAGGAGGTTGGTGAACAGGTGGAGTGTCCCAGGTAAGGAGTTGATCTACAACCGTGACATTACTGCTAATGATAAGGGCCATTCGAAGAGGGAGTATATAAGTGAAGAGCCAGGTTGGTCACATCGTTTAAGGGACCTCCCCCGAGAGGTTGAAGCTTGTTTGACAAGTACCAGTTTGGTTGGTTGAGTGAACCATCAAGCAGTTACAGCCCGCCATTGGTCTGAGAGTTCTATGCAATATACACGGCCATAATTGCAAAATTAGGCCCCGGGAGGCCAAGACTAGAAAAGCTGCCTCGCCCCGACCCCGCCATGGTGCGGGAAACATATGTGGACATTTGAAAGTGCACAATCTCATGCATGGTCTATAGTCCAGAATTTGAACTCTAACAACACAACCGAATTTTATTATTGGTTGAGTGAGCTACAGAAGATTAAGCTCAAGAAGTTGAGCCACGAGGATAGAATGAGGCAAAGATACATGGCTGGCATGGATCATAGCCACCAAAAAGGTACATCAAGTGGAGTGGTTAAATAAACTAGAGGTACAGATCAAGAAGGCCACATTGAACTTTCAGGCCAAACTTTGAAGGTTCTTAGTGCGATAATAGGCTGGTATCAACCAGCAATGACAATGTTGCATCATTCGGACTGAGCTGCATGGGTAGCAAGCATCATGGAGGGGTATGAAATTAACTCTCATGCCATAGCCGAGGAGATTCGAGAGAGAGTCGTCATGGACAACACACACATTCCATTTCCATGACTAATAGCTCAGATTTACAGGGAATCACAAGGCCCAGAGTTACCCATGGTTGACCAGAAGGTTGAGGTGCTAAAAATTATAGATATCGGGTTGATCAGAGATTATACGAACTGGGTCCCTGTGGCCAGGTCGTTGCCATAGCTACAAGGGTTGCATTATTAGCTGAGGCATTGAGTGGGGGTCCTCATAGTGATACTGTGGAGATCACAGAGTTTGAGACAGAGCCTTAGTGTCCCAAGAGACTGGTAGTTGGCCTGATACTACCACCGCAGCAGATGTTCCCTTTAACCTCCAAGGTCCCAATTTTCATCCTCCACCGCACCACAGCTTCTAAGCCACTCACCGCATCACCACAATCCTCACTGCCTGGCCCAGACAGAAATCTCACAAGAGTTCATTATTAACATAGCTAGGTGGCTATTAAGGCAGAAAAATATAGTTTCTCCACACAACACTTTAGGTGAAAGTTTTAATGGAGTGTGTAAAGCCTGTGTAATGAAGGAGCTGGAGGGCTTATCGAGGACATGGCCTGGATGTATAGATGCATTTGAGAGGCAGATGGGCGAGCGTCTAGCTCAGTTACAAGCACCCGAGCTGACAGGATGGTATGCGAAGGTGGCTACCCTCAGAGCAGAGTTGCGAGAGCCATTGGCACGACAGATATCTGTTATACCACCGCCAATGCTCCCGCAACAAAGGATGAGACTTAGAATTTAGCCGCCTTGGATATTTTGATTTCATTATCGAGGAGCCTGTGTTTAGGAAAAAGGAAAGAGACCTCGAGAAGAGGTGAGTGAGGGTGATAGGGGTAATCTGCTATGAGAGCATAAGAGAGAGAGAAAGGATATAGAGGCAAGACCGGTTTGTCGCCTAGAGATGAGGCCCGAGAGAGGGTAGAGATTTTATGCTGCAAGAGCTCGTAGAGAGGGTATGAGCTCTGTTGGTTCAGAGAATGCACCAGTTATCACCGGTACCCCAGAAAAGGATATTGGTGCATCTGCACCTCCCACTGACCGGGCCATAGCATCTAGGTTAAGCGCAAGCATGTTCCTATTCCCATGTCTTATTTTTAATATGCGTTGAGGATGCCGCATGATTCTTTTAATGGGGGTGGGGTGGTACCTATTTTTTTAACATAACTTGAGGGTTTTTCTTTGTCGGATATGTTTTCCTCGGTGTCTTTATCTAGTAGAACCGGCATGTTTAGGGTTTGCCCCTTCTAAATTTTGTGTGCACCTAAATGTATGAAGCATGATCTTTTGAATCTTTGCATGACCTTAATACTGTGAATGTGCTTACCATTGGTGTGACTGTGCATGAACTAGCATTTGGTAGTGATGATGTTGTCCTGTGCATTGTGGCGAGGTGTTTAGTGTTAGTTCAATAGTGTTGTGTGCACAATCCAGAACTTGCTCGGTTAATCGTACCAAGGTTGTAAGATAGTTGTATAGGAAATGAACATAGTTCGTTGTTCAAAATAATCCAGTTTAGCCTAAATTTACGACCAAATAAATATGAATATCCCTTGATCCCGATATTGAGCCTAAATTGACCTTTTTTGTTATTTAGTCAATTCTCCTTTCTTTCTCTTCAATTGTAATGAAACCCTGTTTTGGTCCTGTCCCTCCCTTGAATACTGTGAACCTCAATCAGACAAACGCTCTGCTGGAGGTACAACATGAAAGCAACAAGAGGAGCAGAGGGAAATTATTGAGTAATGCAAACAAAAGGACGGGTACAGTTGTGCTTGGCATATAGAAAAACTGTGTATCTAATTGAGAAATCTAAGAAAAAAGAGAAAGTGGAAGAAGAAGAACGGTCACCCGTAGTGTTGAAAGATAAAGAAAACAAAGGAGAAAGGGAGAAGAGGAAAAGGTTAATTGGAGCCAAAGCTAGTGTAGTGCCACAAGGAGGATTGAGTCACTCTGTCCATATCTACCATACTTGTCCCCAAGCCTACATTAATAGCTTAAGAAAATCCTATAGTGATCCAAATTCAACCTTCTGACTAGCTGATGTATACAAAATAAGAGCAAGCCTATGGTTTTATGCATCAGTGTGAACTTCTTTATGAGAGTGAGTGTACATTGATACACCCTATATTAAATTGTAATGATTGTATACTTGATACAGTCCCCGTATTAAATTGTAATGATTAAGAGCTGTGATACATGAATAGCAAACCTCCACAACTAGGTTGTTGGAACCATGGTAGAATAACAAACTAGGTTAATATAGAGTGATTCTCAACCAATATGGATGCTTTATTATTCTATTACTCATGATTAATATTTCTTAATGGAGCACAACATTAGAACTTGTCTGAATTCTCTATTTGCTTGAACCTTGAGAAGTAGTGATTACGAAAAAGAGAAGAACAAAAAAGCCTTGAACTTAAGTTCCATTGAATAACTTGAACCGTGATCTTGGGCGTAATTATATGCCCAAGTGATACTCAAATTCTTCATTTCGTCTTGTTTATCCACGTTATTTGTACATTCTCTTGTGATTTGGAGTTAAATGAATTTATACTAACCAACATGATTAGTGTTGTTTTGCAGGAAAATGTAATTTTAGGAAGCTAAGATGCATGTGGGAGAAATCGAAATGGACTCGGAAGCGAGCAGTGGAAGAGGCCAAGTAAAAGCAGCAAATAAAGGGCTCCGCGATGGAGCCGTGTCATCGCTTCCATCGCGGAGGCAATCTGCCCCGGATGATTTAATTTGGCCAAGTTCCATTGGAGTTCCGCATTGCCTCCAAATGCTGGGACATAATTACCTGGAACATGAAATTCCAGTAAAGGTTCACATTGGAGCTGTGGCACGTTGACCAAGCACCGCGTTGCATACCGTGGCACGCTGAGGAGTAAAGCTGAAGGACCGATTCCAGTAAGGGTCTCATATGCTCCGTGTCACGGAGTGCGCGTTCGCCATGTAACCTGCATTACATTAGCTTGTTATTTCGGGAAAAATTTTAATTAGTATAAATAGCACACTTAGGTTCATTTTTAATAATTCTGACTTAGTTGAGCAAAGCACGTGTGTTACAGGCAGTTGAGGGGACGAAAAATCTAGGGTTCTTCATCTCTTCTCCTTTATTTCAATTGTTTGTATGATTTTACACTATTTGATGATGTTTAATCCACAAATGAGTGCCAAATCTACTTCAAGGAGGTTAAGAATAATTGTGATGGAATGTAATTATTGATCATTTGGTTTTTCATCTTTTCTTCCATGGTTGTTCTATTAATCTTTTCATCGCATTAATGTTTGGCCAATGTTAATGTATATCTAAAAAGTCCGGTTACATCTCAAAAGAGAAAGAAATTGGAAAGTTGTGAATTGGTAAGATATGATCTCTTCTTAGTTTGGGAAAATTGAGAATTGATTTATCTTCAGAATAGAAATATATTTGAAAGTCGTACTAGTCAATTACAACCGCTTTGTATGGCTAGAACATGAATTTCTTTTTATCACAGAAATGTATGTGGAAGGTTCATGATTCTTAAGTTGGGTTGAATACGAGAGTTTTAATCCATAGGCAAAAATTCTTAACTAGAACCGAAGGAAAGAGATTAACCGATTTGTATCGATACCGTCCCCCGCATGTTCGTTTAGCCTCAGTATGCTCATTACTATAGTTCGACTCAATTTGTAAATTCTTTTTAGATTAGATATTCTTAGGAAACAAACTCCCAAAATCTTCTTTAAACTTCAAGTGGTTCCATTTTTAGAGTTAGAGTTCATTAACTCTTGATTCGATTATTACCTTGGTCCAGTCCTTGGGATCGAGCACATGGCTTACTTTAGCCATTTTACTACTCGTTTGACCACGTGCACTTGCGTGTAGTTGCGAAATATAAATTGAACAAGTTTACACCATTGCCGGGACTCGCAATTGGTAAAATTGTTTTCTAAGTGTTAGTGTACAATTTCTATATAAGTGCTAACAACGTGGTCTTGATATTTATTTTAAATTCGTTTGATTTTTTTTTGGGATACCCTTGGACATGACATCGTGGAACACAAATGGTTTAAATGGTGGATACTCATATTTTGGCGAATCTTGTCCGAATTGCGGAGGACACCATTTGTGGCAACACTGTAACACGCGCAATATATGTGGTGGTCAAGATGGCCATTGGGATGGCTGTCCGAATGCAGCATACCCCCTCCTTTCCCATGATCAATGGGCAAAAATATCATGCCCGTGATACGCTTTATAAATTCAAATTAGTCTTGTTATCTAAGTTATTTTATATATTTTCATGTGATTTTATATGAATGTGAAGATATAAAAGCAATCCAACATGATTAGCCTTTGTTTTGTAGGTTTTGATGACTTTTGAGGAGCTAATCCATGCGTTGGTGAAGTAGAGGCTTGGAAACGGAATTAACACGAAAGTCGGCAAAGAGGAGGCACAAATGTTTCACCTGCGCGTCGGAAACGTGCCACGGCAGGAAGGCTGCCCACAACAGCCCACCTGCGCGTTGGAACGTGCCACGGCAGGCTGGCTGCGCGACAAGGAGGAGGGGCAACCTGCTGCCCAAGCAGCCACGCCGCCAACGCGGCAGGCCGCCGAGGCTGATTTTCGGGTGTTGTTCCAGTGGGAGCTTTCGTGATGCCTCCATGTCATGAAGGCAGTGCTCCGGGCGATACACCTGTGACACGGAGCCGTTCCACGACAGGCCAAATTAAGCACGTTCTCCATTTACTATAAATAGGACCCTTAGCTCCTAATTCCATTTGGTCACGATTTTATTCCTCGGAAACCGTAACGGAGAGAAGGGAGAAGTGGGAGAACTCAGCTAGCGTTTGTCAAATTCCCTTCTCATCTACCAATCTCGTAAGTATGTAGTTTAGAGTAGATTAATAGTAGTGTAGAGAGTTTTATTTAACATGATGGCTAGAACCCTTCCTCTGTGGTTGAAGCCATGGATTATGATTGTGATTTTATGAAATTGTTTTGGAATTAAGTTATTGATTGTTGTTTCCGTCTTGCATTCTGATTTGTTGGTTGTTTTTATGATTGATCACCATGAAAGCATATTTGTTAGCTTGGGAAATAGTTTGAGAAGGCATTACCTAGGTCGTGACATGAGAATGTGAGGAGTAAATGGCAATCTCGGAGAGGTTCTGTGTTTGGATAGAAATATACCTAACACCGTGCTTGGTTGACACACGGGGGTTATGAAAGACCAACTTGGGATGTCACATCACCACTCAACAAAGTAGTTGTGAGGCTAAGTTGAGTTAAATGGTTAGACGCACGAAAGTCCCTAATCGTTTCCCGTAAACCACAACATAATTGATTGCCTGCGACTAGAAAATTAAACTCCTCGCTCACAATGATGCAGTGAGGCTAGATTGCCATGTTTAGAGGCTCGAAAGACCATGAACATGCAATTCCAGTTATGTGAAATAACAATTGATAGTTCCATGCTTATATTCCATTGCAAATCGTAGGTATCGCATGATTAACTGGTTTTAACTCTATGTTGCTCCTAGGTAATTTCAGAACATTTCGTTGACCCAAACTTAGACTTAATTATTCTTCAATCGAAAATGTCTATCACCAACACTTTAGATATTTAAGATCACACTAGAAATGGATAGTTAGAGGAATGGGTCCGGCCCCCCGGGGTTCGACATTCCGGTTCCTTAAAAGAGCCACTATATTACTTGCACGACCCGTACACTTGTGGACGCGCTCGATGTGAAAGAGTAATCAAATTATTGGCACTCGATACGGGCTGGCGCCAAGTTTTTGGCGCCGTTGTCTGGACCCGCGAAGTTTTAATAATTTATCTATTTTTATGTGATTTTTGGAATTTCCTTAAGTGTTGAGAAACTTGGTCTTAGTCTGTCTATTTGCAGGTGACAGGTTGTCCTACCGAGCTGGCTAGAAATAGAGAGCCAGGAACCGTTGCTTGAACCGGAACGTCAAATCCATTTGCAAAGGAGAGTAGCTCTAGAGAAAAAGTTGAAGAGACTTCAAGAAAAGGTACAACAACAACCACCCGCGGGGGCAAGCACAGTTGTCATCGGAAGCAATGGCAGCAACACCAGTTCGCGAAGTGGCAATCCCACTAGCGACGAATGTGACCTCTAGTATCCGTAAAAGCCGGGCCTCGGAGGAAACTTTGAGCTTAAATGTAATATGGTGCGCCTGTAACATTCTAGTGGTCAGTTCACTGGAATGGCACATGAGGACCCGCAACAACACTTACAGAGCTTTCTTGAGATTAGTGACACGTTTGTCCCCACCGGCGGGTCCACAGACATGTCCGATTGACCCTCTTCCCATTTTCACTGTTGGGAAAGGCGAAAAGGTGGCTGAAGGCTGAGCCACCGAACTCCATTACTTCATGGAATGACTTGCTAGGAAGTTCCTTATCAGATTCTTCCTTCCTGTGCAAAACTCAAGTTGAGAAGTGAATCATTTTGGCCGCGAAGCCCGAGGAGAACTTGTATATGGCTTGGGAAAGATTCAAGTCATTGTTGAGAGACTCGTCCCATCACCAGCAATCAAATGAAGTGCTGGCCCATACCTTTGTAGAAAGTCTAGACCCACACAATAAAATATTACTAGACTCTGCAAAACTGGTGGGCAAGCCTTGGAGAAACATATGATGAATTGTACACTTTGCTGAAACGTGAATTGCACAAGGAAATCTAGAGTGGCACAACGAGTCAACAAGAGGGGCAAGTGAAGAAGATCGTGGTTGACAGAAGCAGATGGCTTGGAATGCCTTGGCAGCACAGTTAGCTTCGTTCCAACATCAAAATGATGACTCAGTTCAATAAACTGAGTATGCACCAACAATTGCATGTTAATGCGTCGCCAGTTTCTCCTAGTTGGTGTGAAATTTGTGGTAATAATGGTACAACGCAGAATCTGTGGAGCCAATCCGGAATCCGTCAATTTTGTTGGGAATGTGCAACGGAATCAGAATTTCGGAAAGAACACCAACAGAAACTGGGCAGGGCCACCTGAATTTTTCTGGGGTGAAACTGTGCGTAATTATATGCAACCTCAACAATAAGTTAATAGGCAGATTGATGGGCATAGTAGCAGACGCATTGAGGAAACACTCAGAAATGCTATACCCAGAATCAGTTAGCAGAAACTAAAGAGAAGGCAACAGACTTAATGAATCAGCAAGTAGCCACCCGCAATCTTGAAAAACAAGTGGGTCAAATAGCAGCCGCTCAAAACATGAGGCCGCAAGGGTATTACCAAGCGACGTTGCATCCTAACCCCGAGATCAATGCCATCAGTCTTAGAAGCGGCAGCTAGCTGATGTAGTACCTAAAGAGTTGAGAAAGGAGGTGCAGTCGAATTTGGTTAGAGACCAGACCATCCACCGACATCGAGCAAATCGAAAGTCAAGTAACAAGATGCGCAACCTTCATTGCAGCTCAAACATCAAAGACCACCACCACCCGTCCCTCAGAGATTCAAAAAGAGCAAGGAGGAGGAACGTTTCAAAAAGTTCTTTGAGAGCTTCAAAGAACTTCACATAAATTTGCCTCTTATTGATGTCTTATGGAATGCCCAAGTACGCTAAATACTTGAAGGACGGGATGGCTTAACAAAGTTAGATTAGTGGATGTCCAGACCGTAGCACTAACTGAGGCGTGCAGTCACAGGGTATTGAGCAAAATGCCAAAGAAGCTCAAAGACCCCGGGAGTTTTACCTCCCCATACAAATTGCAAAGCTGAGGTGCTATGGGCTTTGTGTGATTTAGGCGAAGACCTAATGCCCTTATCCTTATTCAACACCTTGGGGCTAAAGAACCGAGACCGACAAGGTTGATGTTGCAGCTGGCTGACAAGTCACGAGTGACACCGGATGGAATCATAGAGGACCTTCTCATCAAAGTAGGTAAATTAACATACTCCGCTGATTTTATTGTTTTATATTTTCAGGTTGATGACCAGGTACACTTAATCTTGGGACGGTTACCCTTGGCCACCGGAGGAGCTGTGATTGATTTGAAAGAAGGGACCCTGAAGATGAGGGTCGAGGATAAAGAAGAAACCTTCCGCGTCTACCAAGAAATAAACTCCATTCGCACACTGGGCGAAACCTCAGGCCGGGTTAGTGTGTTGGCAGAGTATGGAGGTGGAGGATCCCACAGGTGCACGGCCAAAGTCAGTATCAAGTGTTCAGCCTGAGTTTGATAGAGGGCTTCAATTTGATAAGAAGTTGGAGGAAGGAGGAATGTAGAGGAGGTTGTTTCCTCTAAACAACAAAAGAAAAGGAGATGGTTCTCGAAAGAGAACCCAGGTATGAGGATGTCCTTGAAAAGGGCAGTCCACGTCGTGCCAAATGACGTAAAATAAGGCGCTGCTTGGGAGGCAACCCAAGGGTACTCTCAGGTACAATTTGTAATTTTGATTTTTTGTTTTGATTTTGTTATTTCATTGTTTTTTTTTGTTTTTGGTGGAAAGTTAGGCACAGGTAGAGGGGAAGTTTAAGTACCCTCAGAGGAGGAAGCTAGTAAGCATGGAAGAGGAAAGTGTGGGGTCGACCACCCACTTCTCGGCAAGTTGAGGAAAAACATGCTTGTAGCTAGGCCTAAAGGCCCTCGTGGAGTATTTCTCACCCTCTTTGAAATGTTAAGTTAATGCTATGAGGACATAGCATGATTTAAGTGTGGGGTGAGGGAAATTTCAGGAAAATTTAAATTTTTTTGTGCTTAACAAATTGTTGGTGAATGCAATGCTTGTGTGGAAAAATGTGAAAATTGAAAATTTTGTGAGTCAAGTATGACTTCATCACCCGCTGGTTTTTCTTGTTGGTTCTTTCCTCGACGGGGGGGTTCTTTGAACCGAAGAATAAATTTAATTTTTTTTAATTTTTCTTTGTTTATTTTATTTGTCTGTACATAATATTTTTAATATAGTTGTGGACCATTTTCGAATATGGGATGGATGACGACCGCCTTTGAGAAAATTAGTCGATAGATGCCGGGTTTTTGAAACCGTAGCTAATGGATGCTTGATGTTCTTGTTATGTGCTGTACAAGATGGTGAGATGCAAGTATGTTCAGTGTTGAAGCATGCAAGTGTATAACCTTGTTTGAGACACTTAGGCTCTTGAATTTGACTCAATATAATTGAAGCTTTACTGCCGGAATTCGTGATTAGCTGAGTAAGAGTCTCCGGAATGTGTTTTGAATTGAGCATGTGCCATGAGTAAGGTTTTGAGCTCCTAAGCTATTGTGGATTGTCTAGAACTTGCCTGGTGTGTTTATAAAATGAAATGAAGGATGTGAATTGTAGGAGATGATTTGGGCATTTCTTTGAATTAACTAAAAAAATTTATCCTCATTTTACCTACCTCGAAAAATTAATCCTAGTTAGCCCTGCTGAGCCTTGAGCCTATTCTCTGATAGCTGCAACATGTTTATTCCTTTTCTTTCATTAACCTCGAATTTGACCCAAAGCTCCTAAGCTACTGAAGAAGAAAAATCAAAGAGTAAAGGAGTGAGAAGAATGAAAAGAAAAAAAAAAAAAATGAATGAAAAGTAGCAAGTTGTAGAAGTTGAGAAAGGACAAAGGTGCACTTGTGTTAAAGTGGTTGATCACTATTAAGGAGTAAGAAAACAATTTAATGAAAAGTTACTCATGAAACTCCTTACTAATAAGCCAAAAGTGCCTAAATAAAGGGGGAACATAAGAGGACAAAGAGGATGAAAAGAGAAAAAGGTGAAGTAAGGGAAGGAAGTTCGCAATGAGGGCGTGATGTATTAAAAGCGCTTAGGAAAGATAATCACCACATCGTCAGAATAGTACCTACCTGCACTGAAGTTACATTACAACGTACAAAGTCCTACTTGATCTTACATTTATACATCCTCAAATTAGTGGAGTAAAACACTAAGGGCAAGCTTATGGGTCGTGACATGATGCATGTGAATTCTTTGTGAGAGTGAGTGTAATTCTATTCATGTACCCACACATGTTGTGATGTAAAAATTATTTTTGCGTGTGATTGGGTGACTCTCTTTCCGTGAGGGCACATGTTGAATGAAGGATATAATTCATGTGGGATTTCTTAATCAGTTGATTTGCATGAGTTTGTTAAGATTGAGAGTCGATTCTTGAGGTTAAGTAGTCTTAACGTAGTTGTATTTCATAGCATGCTCTATTTTTAACTTGTATCTTGAATAATCATTATAGCCGAGCTTGAATTATCTTGCTAAATTAGTTATGTGGGGAGTCTCCATATGCATGATATGTAAAGGCTGTTCGAGGACGAACAAGGCTTTATGTGGTTGTGATCACGGGCAAAATATCATGCCCGTGTTACGCTTTATAACTTAAATTAGTCTTGTTTATCTAAGTTATTTTATACATTTTCATGTGATTCTATATGAATGTGAAGATATGTGCTAACCAACATGATTAGCCTTTGTTTTGTAGGTTTTGATGACTTTTGAGGAGCTAATCCATGCGTTGGTGAAGTAGAAGCTTGAAATCGGAATTAACACAGCGAACGTCGGCAAAGGTGAGGAACAAACAGCCCACCCGCGCGCCGCAACGTGCCACGGCAGGAAGGTTGCCCACACAGCCCACCCGCGCTGGGCAACGCACACGGCAGGCTGGCTGCGCGAACAAGGGAGGAGGCAACCTGCTGCCCAAGCAGCGTGCCACGCTGCCAATGCGGCAGGGTGCTGCCGAGGCTGATTTTCGGGTGTTGTTCCAGTGAGCTGGCGATGCCTCCGTGTCACGGAGGCAAAGGTTTCCGCGATACACTCTCAGACACCTGAGCTGCTCCACGATGATTCAAATTATGCAGGTTCTCCATTTACTATAAATAGGACCCTTAGCTCCTAATTCCATTTGGTCACGATTATATTCTGGGAAAACTGCCTAGGAGTGAAGGGAAGTGGGAGAACTCAGCTAGGGTTTGGCAAATTCCTCTCATCTACCAATCTCGTGTAAGTATTAAGGTAGTTTTAGAGGATTAATAGTAGTGTACAGTAGTTTTAATGAACATGATGGCTAGAACCCTTCCTCTAGGGTTGAAGCCATGGATTATGATTGTGATTTTATGAAATTATTTTGGAATCAAGTTATTGATTGCTGTTTTAATTTCTCTTTAATAAATAATATACTCATAAATTTTTTTTAATGATTGATCACCATGAACGAATATTTGTTAGCTTGGGAAATAGCTTGAGAAGGTATTACCTAGGTCAGGACATGAGAATGTGAGGAGCATGAAGTAATCTCGGGAGAGGTTCTGTGTTTGGATAGAAATATACCTAACACCGCGCTTGGTTGACACACGGGGGTTGCGAAAGACCAACTTGGGATGTCACATCACCACTCAACAAAGTAGTTGTGAGGCTAAGTTAAAGTTAAATGGTTAGACGCACGAAAGTCCCAATCGTTTCCGTAAACCACAACAACATAATTGATTGCCTGCGACTAGAAATTAAACTCCTCCCTCGCAATGATGCATAAGAGGCTAGATTGCCGTGTTAAGAGGCTCGAAAGACCATGAACAGTAAATTCCAGTTATGTGAAATAACAATTGATAGTTCCATGCTTATTCCATTGCAAATCGTAGTATCGCATGATTAACTGGTTTTAACCTATGTTGCTCCTAGGTACTCTTAATATTTCGTTGACCCAAACTTAGGCTTAATTATTCTTCAACTGAAAAATGTCTATCACCAACACTTTAGATATTTAAGATCACACTAGAAATGGATAGTTAGAGGAATGGGTCCAGTCCCTGTGGGTTCGACATTCCGGTTCAAAAGAGCCACTATATTACTTGCACGACCCGTCACTCTGTGGACGCGCCGATGTGAAAAAGAGTCGTCAAATTATTGGCACTGACGCGGGCTACGTCACCCTACTATGATCCTTCTGTGTTTTTTCTAAATATAGGCATGCTGAAAATGAGACTGCACGCCAAGCTCAAAATAGAAGACATGCTGAGACAACTCCTCATAAATCGAAGGCAATGAAGGAGGCGAAGCGGCGTGATTGAGAATCTTGAGCAAGAAGAGAATGCGAGGCTCTAGAAAGGATGAGCGTTAAAGTCACGGGAGATGATTGCTGATGCTGAGGCTTGTGATAAATTGCAGGTAACAGTTGTAGGCGATATTCAAGAGGAACTTACAAGAGGAAGACAAGGTGAATTTTTGATGAAGCCCCATTAGAATCTCTTGGTTATCCCCGTGATGGGCTCACACTTATGGAAAGTTCCATTCAGGAAGAAGAGATAGAGTATCCCCCAGTGGACATTAATGGAGAGATAGATGCTGATGCGGAGAAGGTGTATACAAGTAAGGAGGTCAATCACAATGCAGTTTCATAGTCGAGGTGTATTGGAAACCACTCGAAGCATTATTCGACATTGAGTTTGGGTGAGGACATAGAAATAGAGTCTTCCAAGCTTATAGAGGAATGTCTAGAGGAGGACCAAGCCCCATATATTTTGGAATTTGCTGACTCGGAGAGACAAAATGACTTCTGCTTACTTGTGGGCCAACAAGTTCAAAAGGCAATATCTACCGCTTGGTCTTTAACATCTTTTCACCACCACCCCTAGAACATAAGAGAAAATTAGAGAAGAAACTAGGTGATCTATCCTCAAGATGGAGGAAAAAGTGGTGAAAGTAATACGTCGTGCCACGACGTGAAATTATGCTGCTTGGGAGGCAAACCCAAGGGTACCATTTTAATTCTTGCATTTGAGTGATTTCTTATTTGTTTTTCATCTTTGTTATTTTGGTGGAAAGTTACACATATGGAGGGGAAGTCTGAGTACCATTGGAGGAGGAAGCTAACAAGCATGGAAGAGAAAAAGTGTGGGGTCGACCACCCACTTGTGCAAAGTTGAACGAAAACATGTTGTTAGCTAGGCCTAAAGGCCTCGTGAGTATTCCCATCCTTGTTAAATGTTAAGTTGATGCTTGAGGAAAATTTTAAAATTCTTGTGCTTAACGATTTTTGGTGAATGTAATGCTTATGAGAAATATTTAAAAATAAATAAATAAATAAAATACACAAATAAAAATCAAAAATTAAAGTGAAACCTATGAATTCTAACCAATTTCTTGTATTGAGATGGCTTCAGGTGGACTAGAGGGCAAAAATGTAAAGAATCGCAAAGGGAAAAGTCGAGGTGACAAAAAATTAAAAGTGGCAGGACAGTGACCCTATTGCGATGGCTCCGTCACGGAGGAGGGCCTCCGCGCCCTCCGTGACACGTTGAAGGCAATTCTTGAATTTTTACAAAATTCCAGAACACCTGCGTATGATGGCTCCGTCTCACGGAGGGTGTTCCGTGTTACCCTCCATGACACGTTGAGGTGTTATTCGCGTGGGTCACCCGGGTCACCGGTGACCCGCGCGAAACCCTCCCTTTTTAACCCCAAATTTCATTTTTTTCCCCATTCTATCCCCTCCGTGACAACCACACCCAAAATCCCCCTTCCCCAATGACACGGACCTAGGATTAGAGTTTCTTCAATTTTTCTTCAAGTTCATCAAATTAAAGGTATGTTCTTGAACTAACCTCGATTTTTGCCTAAATTTTCGATTTTGAGCATGCGAGGTATAAACCTTCCTAAGTGTAAATTGAGCTTGAATTCATTTAGGTTATTGTTGATTGATGTTCGTAGTATCATCTTGATTGTATGAACTCGATAAATACATGCTTGATTGAATTTTTTGTGAAATTGGTAGCTAGGGTTAGAATTTGAATACGAAGAAACTAAATGTATTGAAATGTGGAAAATTTTGGGTTGTGCATGTTGGGTGAGGTGAATTGTGTTTTTCTTAAGGTTGAATATGCTAAATAAGCAAGGGATTTTCGGGAGAATGAAATTGGTGGAACTGTGCATAGGTTGTTGTTGAGAAATTTTTTTGCTAAGTGCTATGTGATGAAATGGAATCGATGGTGATATTGTGAGTAGTTGTACGAAGTCTGAGTAGTACATAGAGTTCATTCCATCGAATTATCTGAATGCACGAGGCATGTTGATTTTTTATAAAAATTGGAAAAAGAGGATTGTCTTGCTGAACTGTTGTAATTGTGGCTAAAGACTAATGTGGGGTGGGTTTGTCTTAACCCATCCTTAGTCAAAGCTAATTATGATTTGAATAACATTGGGACTCGGCTCTGCTTGATTTGACAGAATGATGGCGAGCAGGCAAGACAGGGAAAGTGCGCATCTACATCGGGCGCCGGGAGTGAAGAGGATCAGACTGGGCACAGCAGTCCCAGCAGCACCAGCGCTTCGGCGCGGCCAACGCCAAGTCAATACGGAACCCGGAGTGGGTGACTCGACGGCGAAGAAGTGGCACGCAAAGCATAAGGAGAATAAATACTTCCCCGAGGAGCACATTGCAAGGGAGCCACTTGCACAGGAATTTCCCAGAATCGTACACCGGATTGACACTGTCGGGCTGAACTTCATCTTTGAAGAGCCCAAGGAGTGCACTCCATATGATTCGGAGTTCTACGCATACCGGGACCCGACAATCCGCAGTCATACCATCAAGATAAGGGGACAGTGTGGTCACCTTTGAGCCCCCTCACCTTAATGCCATGACAGGGGCGTGGGACACAGACACCCATGTACTCCGGGAGCTGAACATAACTCCACCATATGCGGATATCAGACGCACTCTGTGTGGAGCCTGTTCTACAACATGCGGAGCAGTATATGGAGAGGGCTACTATCGAAACTTTCCTACTCTCAAATGAACAGGGAAGCCAGGATTTGGCTCAAAATTGTTTGCTCCTGCCTTATCCCAGGGGTGCACATGACAGATGTCACCTGGGATCGTGTGTGCTTGGTCTATGCTCTGATGAAAGGGCTGAGATTAATGTTGGGGCGGTGACGATCTCCGCTATGAAGAGAGAGCCCGCTTGCATCAAGGGCACAGGTACGGGTTTGGTGGCTTGCTGACCATGTTCTTGAAGGGCCTGGATATTGAGGAAGAGGCCCTGGACTACATCCCGCAGATTGATAGGCGTGCCGTGGACGTCACAAAACCAAGGCACCTGACACCACCACGCCAGCTTCACACTAGCGAAAGGGACATGCTCGGGATGATCGTATATGCCCGTATGTTCGGGATGCAGATGCTGCAGTTGCGCATAGTCGGGAGGCCAGCAATAGAAATGAGTTGTGGCAGCTCGACTTGGACTACCCCTCGGCAAAATGCTCGGGCTCTATGCCGAGTGGGGCCAACTTTATGGAGCTCGTAGATGACGCATAACCCCACCGATGAGGAGACACGCCGTGAGGACTCAGATATTGAGTCGGATGAAGACGGCGGGGGCGATTCCAATATGGGGGGATGCCAAGTGCAGCGGCACCTGACGAAGAAATTACATACCTCGATTGATCGTGGAGTTTCACCACCTACTCTTGTGCTATGCTGACTTTTGTGAACACCGGGGACAAAGTGTTCGGTTTAAGTTTGGGGTGGAGGAGTTAGGTGCTGGTTGTTTTGTTGTTGTTTATGTTCATATCTTGTTGTTGTGCCTGTGAAAAAAATTGTGACCCTGTGATTTTGTGCGTATGTTGTGTATTGTAAATCGGTGTTGTAAATGAATGAGAAGTCATAGTGCCGTGTTGAGTTGTTGTTAGCTGGTTGTGTAAATATTTTTGTTTCTATCAAAATTATCGATATTTTAAAAAAAAATTCGTTGACTTATTTTTATGATTGGGCTTTCGGGTTTGTTTCGGTGCTTTTACTGAGAATAGTCCCATTAAACCGAAGTCTTGGGGCCAGTAACCACCCTTTATGATGGATGGATGACGACCATCTTAAGGCAAATGTAGTCGATAGGAGTAGTTTTTCTCTTTCTTTTATTTTTCTTTTGTTTGTTTGTATCCCAAATGTGTCGCTACTTTATGGTTCGGAATTCTTGTTGCGTGTTGTACATGATATTTAGAATGCAAAGGTGAGTCGTATGAAAGCATGCAACTATGCAAACATGTTGAGATACCTAGACCATAGAGTTCGATTCGGTGTGATTGAGGCTTAATGTTTGAATTCTTGTAATTAGCTGATTGAAGAGTCTGTTAATATGTCTTGGAGTTGAGCATGTGCAACGAGTGTGTGGTGAGGTTTCGATTATTCCATGCTATTGTGAAGCGTCTAGAACTTTCCTAGAGTGTGTACGAAACGAAATGAAGGATGTGTATTGTACGAGAGGATGTAGGCATTTCTTTGATTTAACCAAAAGTTTCTTCCAATATCATACCTTACCTTGAATGTATCCTAGTTATCCCCATTGAGCCTTTAGTCAATTTTTTATCGTCGAAAGGTACGAACGAACCGAGCTTAACCCCTTCTTTTCATTATCCGTGAATTTGATCCAAAACTCTTAAGCGCTCAAGAAAAAAATAATTTTCCCACAGTGTCAAGGAGTGCGAATTGTGAAAAGAAAGAAAAAGCGGAAGTGGTGAAAGTAAAGAAAAGGTCAAAGGTGCACTTGCTGGATTTAAATAAAATGAAGATGTAAAACTAATCTTTGTTGTTAAGTCGAGTGTGCTTAAAGATATGGGAACAAAAATAAAGAAAGACTTCAAGAATGGGAGGATGAAGGAAGAAAAATTGCCCACAATGTTGATGGGATGTATTGAAAAGCGCGTAAGGATGCTAGTTGCTATTATTGGTTAGCCCAGTATTTACTAGTTTCTTAGCTTACATTACAACCCGTTAAGTCCTACGTGATCTTACATCACACATCCTTATATTAGTGGACTAATACACTAGAGGCAAGCCTATGGTTCATGACATGATGCATGTGAATTTTTTGGGAGAGAGAGCGAAATCGTGTTCATATGCCCCTGCATGTAATGTTTTTGAGATCATATGATTGAAAAGGAGGAAATTCTCTTGTGTTGTGAGGGAACATGCTTGACGAGAGATTGGAATTCATGTCGGATGTCTTGATCAGCTAATTTTCATGAGTTTGCTGAGATCAAGAGTCGATTCTTGAGCCTAGGAGGTCTTAATATGTTGAATGTCGTTGTATTGATGAGACTATGCGTGTTTTTTTGATGATTTGCTATATTAAATAATCAGTATAACTGTAACTCAAATTGTCGAGCCAAAGTAGCTATGCGTGGGTGTCAATTGCATGAGATGTGAGATTTTTGTTCGAGGACGAACAAGGTTTAAGTGTGGGGTAAGTTATCTTAGGCAGAATTATATGCCCAAGTGATACTCAAATGCTTCATTTCGTCTTGTTTATCCATCGTTATTTGTACATTCTCATGTGATTTGGAGTTAAAATGTAAATTTATACTAACCAACATGATTAGTGTTGTTTTACAAGAAAAATATAATTTTAGGAAGCTAAGATGAAAGTTGGGAGAAATCGGGAATGGACTCGGAAGCGAGCAGTGGAAGACGCCAAGGAAAAGCAGCAAATAAAGGGGCTCCGCGATGGAGCCGTGTCATGCTGCCATCGCGGAGGCATTCTGTCCCGGATGGTTTAATTTGGCCAAGTTCCAATGGAGGTCCGCGTTGCCTCCGTGGCACGTTGGACATAATTACCTGGAACATTGAATTCCAGTGAGGGTTCGTGTCGGCGCCGTGGCACGTTGGCCAAGCACCGTGTTGCATACCGTGGCTCGCTGAGGAGTAAAAGCTGAAGGACCGGATTCTAGTAAGGGTCCGCATTTGCTCCGTGTCACGGAGGCAGTGCTCCGCGATGCACTCCGTGACACGTTGCTTGTTATTCCGGGAAAAATTCCACTAGTATAAATAGCACACTTAGGTTCATTT
>JACEIK010011521.1:0-36198 GCA_018107945.1 Datura stramonium | reverse complement strand
TTGTGCGCTTTTTTTCTTTAACATCATTAATTAATTAATATTTTTTTTAAATAAAGTAATTAACTCAAAATGAAGAGTTAATACTCTTTAGATTTTTTCAGATCTAACTTAATATTACTACGAACAAATTTCTTGGTTTTTAATTTATTTTTGAACATGTACTTGACTATTTTGTGTTTCTTATTTTTTAAGTATATCATAAGTTTCAAATCGAAGAGTTAATGCTTTCACGGATACTTCAAATCTAACTTATATATTTGTAATACTTATTTTTTAACATTTACTTAAGTGAACTATTAGGATGCATTAAATAGTTTGTATTTTTGTGATTTTATTAAAGAGGTTGTAATTTTTGTAATTATGATATTTGGGTAAGAAATCCAAGTTAAATCTATCTCTTACTATATCTTCTATTACAATCCCTTTTTTCCTCTCTTTTCTCTTCCTAGCGAAACCAAAAACACCAGCCCCCTCATCTCATTAACATTTCTCTTTCTCATTCTATATTAGTGTAAGTCCATTTACAATTCAAGGCATAAACTGCTTGAAAAAGAAAAAAAAAGGGGAGAAAAACACCTTCATCGAGTAAAAATGGGAAATCGAGAGATGTAAGAAATGGACAAGGGAAAAAGGTGGACAATGGGAGGACGAAGTTCGGTCCGGGGAACTTGTGATGATTGATGATCTAATATTGTTTTCATTGGGGAGGAGGCTGCTGTAACTACGGGATCGGAGTTGGTCAAGCGACCCCCGATGTTGTTTTCGTGGGAGGAGGCTGCTTGTAACTATTGGATCGGAGTTCGGGACCAGCGGCCTTGATATTTTTGTTTTCATTGGGGAGGAGAGTTTGGATAAGATTCGGGATCTTGGTCCAGAATTCAACGGATGAGGTTGGGTCAGGCTTCAAGTGACGAGGATAATGATGATTCCAAGAGCCAAGGAGTACCGAGGTGAGTGAATCATCAAATTCTAGCCAATTTGATGAATATAACAAGTGATTTTGATGATCGGGAATCGAAAATGATGATATGAGTTCCTAAAGACAGAAAACAATGAAGAAGGAAAGGAGTCAAATGGTGGGGAGCTAGTACCTCAGCTTGTTGTTGAGGTTGAAAAGAACAACAAACCTAGAGCATATCTTCTTCGTTCACCCTCGCTTTCTCGGTCAAAAGAAGAAATTAAACCATGGAAATTGCGGTGGCACGATTCTTCCTAGTGATGGCGAGTGTCACAAATCCCGTCGAAGAGGACTGCAAGGTTGATGATAGTGGTGCAAATTGGCATCAGAAAGGATAGAAGGACTCGGAAGAAGATTAGGAAGATTCTGAATTTGTCAAGTTTGTTGTTGATTCTATCACAAATGTTGATGACTATGATAAACTTACTCCTCTGAAGAAGAAAGAGGTTCATGTCAAAAACACTTCCTTTAATTTTCCGATTTGAAGACGAACCTCTCCCGGAGAAAGAAGATTGGGAAAAGAGAATTGAGGATCTTTTTGGTGAAATGGACATGTGTATCTTAGAATCACATATTGGATTTACAAATCCATCGTTTCACCGTCTGAGTGGAAAGTTAAGTGGGTAATGGATGGGGGCCACCATCTTGTTCTAGATGAACAAATTGGGCTCATATGTAAAGTTTGTTCACATGTGCATTTGGAGAGCAAATACATCTTCCCTCCTTTTGTAAGTATACAAGTTTTTCAATTTGGAACCCAATTTACGAATCTGTTGTTACTACTTCAATAGATTCCATCTTTTATCTTGATGATTGTATATAGTAGTTCTTGCTCTACTTATGCATGCTAAATTTTTATTTTGTTCTACTAAATATAAATTCATAGCCGAGTTGAGGTACGATGTTTGTTAGAGGCTAGGTTAGTGAGAGCCGAAGTGTGCTTGACATAGTGCATGATCGAATTGGGTGCTAAGTGGACTTTAAATATTCTCTTAGTCTACTTTATTTCCCAAATAATCGATTCGTTTGGCATTTAGTAACTCATTCAAGTACCGGGAGGCAATTCTCGCTGATTAAGCAAAATGAGATTTCGGTAATGTAGTTACTAGTTAACATCTATTGATTAGGGTAGTCATTGTTAGTAGGTAGTTCTGGCGCTAGAAAATTAGCAGCGTAGTAATTTCTACGGAATTGAAACCAAATCCCAAATTAAATGTACATGTATACGCCTAACAATGGAGTAGTTGATACGAAGCTTTGTTTCTAATAAGTTGTTGAATGTTAAACTTTTGTCGGTTGCTACGGCATAATGTTTTTCATTGTTTGTGAGGTTTCTTAGTCCATAAATTAATATTTATCTTTGGATAGCCACACAGTTACATGTTCATTTTCCATCCTTATATTTGATTTTATAAACTCTTCTCTCGATTAATTTTGGTTCACTCTTAAATTCTTGGTGATGTGTCGTGCATGGCTCCCGGAAAACCCGGGGCGGAGGTATGAAAGAAAATATTTTGGAAGTCTCGACATCACTCTTGGATGTCGACGACGAATTTTCTGATTCTTACGCGATCCCGGGAGATTCTCCTATTTATGGAGAAGGAACTGTGTGGGATTTAGTTCCCCCAAGTGGCAAAGAGACAATGTATCCTCATCAACGTGGAGGATTTGAGTTTATGTGGAAAAACATTGTTGGGATATAACTCTTGAGAAATTTGAGAGAGCCTATCAGATAGTAAGGGAAGATGCATAATCTCACATCCACCCGACATAGGAAAAACACCTCACCATAGTATTTCTTGATCATTTCGAAGAAGCATCAACAGTCGGCACGTAATCATAGCTCGATCCAATTTGCTTCTTAATTGGGGTAGGAGTTCCCGAGAAATGGGAGGTGGACATTCCCTTCCACAACTTGAACAACAAAGATTTCTCTTTCGGGAAGATAAAGCTCTTGTTGGTGTGCTTTCCTTGTTTATCTAGGTGTTGGAAAAATCCAGACTTTATACGTTTGGTGAAGCTGAAATCACAGGCTAAAAGTAAGAGTGTTTGGGAATCGGCTATGACATGTTCGGGATTCTCACGGGAGAAGATGGGGAGGGTTGTGCGAAAAGATTAGAGAAATACTTTTAAAATTACACAGGGTCTTTTGGTCCTTGAAGAAGGGCTGCTTTATCGAATGAGCAAAGCCTTGTACGGAAAGCTCACGAGATAGTTGAAACGAGAGAAGCGCATACTTTGTACGGAACTCCTTCAAGAATAACGTCAAGGGATTGTACAGCACACTGCAGTAGCGGATTAGTCCAAAGTTTGCTGCGGATTCGGAAGCGAGAAATGGGCTGTCTTAGCGGTTCCATTGACAGAATGGTAGAGCCATTGGATGAGCTTAGGGATATAATTTCACCGCTGTTCATAAATGTAGTGAAAATGTGAAGAAGGTAAGCCTTCCGGGAATAAAGGAATCGTTGATACATTTGAAGCCCACGGCTCACGAAGGAGTTGCTTACAAGAATTCCCGAGGAGAATCCGAGGCTCCTTTTACGATCAAAATGCGAGTGTCTACGATATGCGTTCATCCTTCATTAGTGAGCGAACGGGGAAGGAGTTCTCTGTTACACCACAGCAAATTCCGGTACATAGATGGCCTATTCGCGTATTTGTTAAGAAGTATTTGAAAGCCATACATGCTAGAAAAGTCTCGGGAAAGATCGGACAAGCGCCAAGTCGCGGCGCGGAGTCGCAAGGCAAATGCGACTTATAAATCGCATTCAGGGAATGCAACTTATAAATCGCATTCCTGAATGCAATTATAGTGGTATTATATATATGCCCCCACTTCGGTTTAATTCATTAACTCATGAAAATTTCAGTAAACTTCGCGAGGAGAGAGTACGAAGGGAATAATAAAATATCGCCGTTACGGCGCGCATGGCTGCGTCCAAATCCAAATTAACCAGGTAGAATTATTTAACGTGGGGAGCATTCCCTACGGATTTTGTTTCGCGAATGAGGCGGGCGAATCATCGAGCTACCGACTAAGGTAAGTAAATTGCTCCAAACTAGTGTCTATGTGCTCCTAGCGAGTAAAGTGAATACTTCTCCTTGGACTTGAAAAATATTTAGTTTTCGGCTAGTCTTTCGATAAGCCTTAGTTTAGGCTATAGTTATATCGAGTGATGTAGATCCTTGGAATAATGTTGTATTTAGTATTAATTGATGTATATGAATGCGGTTAGGAGAAATGGCTGGGTGCGATCGAGCCTCGTCACACCGGTCGGATAACTCGAGGTTAAGGTATGTGAAGTAGTTTCCTCGGCAGAGTTAGCGAGATCTAGCAATATGAATCATAGTAAGCTTTCAGTATTTGAACTCTCGGAGTTGAATGTTGAAGTATTGAGTAAAGTTTAGTAAATACGGGTTTGCGTTGTCGTATCGTATTCAGTCAGAAAGTTAGTAAAGCATGCGCCAAAGGGAGGATTAGCATTCCGAGATTCGGTATAGCCTATTGTATGATTAGCAAGCATGTTGTAGAAATAAAAAATCTGAATTTTGGAGATAAGTTAGTAAAGTAAAATTAGATAAGCCGGAATATGCCAGCTCTGAACTAGCCCGTGAGACGGTTTTATGGCTACGAACTAGCCACCCAAACAGATGATATATTGGCTACGAATTAGCATTGAGCAGAGCAGTATCACGGCTCTGAATTAACCAACGGTTAAGTAAAGATTTGAATCGATGTCATTAAAAAGAATCAATATAGTACGAAATGAATCGAGAATAAGAAATCAAATTTCGAGATAGTCTTTTCGATTATACATGCTTTCTATTTATATGTGCTAATTTGTTTGTGAGACTTGATGTGGCGTGAGGGCACCTTATTGAGCGTCCTCGCCTTACAGGTTGTGTTAGCCATTCGCCCCTTGGCCAGGTGGGGTTACGTCACTCAAGGTGGCATACGTCCCAGTTTGGACGAAGATGGGATGAAGCTTTCCCCGCAAGCGATCGATCGGCAATGCCCAGTGCGGCTCGGTTTCGAATAACCTACAGTGAGTTGTAGAACCAACCTATACGTTCTTGTACGTACATACGGTTATTACGAGTGTAGCTGGAATTTCGAGATAGCCCACGTTGAGTTGTTTAGGGATCCGGACCTATACATTCTTTTGTCTACATAGGAGTCCTCAGGACCGGTCACGGTTACTTATATCGGAGGGCGAGGCCGAGCCGGAAGACCCCGGGCGTGGGAGCTCAGGGTGAGCGGATGAGTGGAGTGACTTATTTTTGGCAGGTTTTTGACCTGGGTAGGGTATATAGATTGTTTGCTTGCTTGGTGCCATCAAGCTTATGGGGGTTGGTATTGGCTCTTGCTTACTTCTTGTATATCTATTTATGTGTTATATACTAGCTACTAGACGGCGAGCCATCGCGTTTGCAGTGCGCCCCTGCATCGGTATGAAAGCATGGTCCAGTTCCTACCGATTCTTGATTCGGTTATCTCACCATACGAGATTTGCTAGATATGCTAGTCTATATTGTTGTTTTCGGTTATGTTATTTCGGTGCTTTGCATACTCGGTACAGCCCGATGCGCGCCCGGTGGGGCGGCTGCATTACTGCCAGGTACTCGCAGAGCGAGAGCGTTCCGCAGCGATTCCGGAGCCGGCTATTTGAGGTTATCGGCTCCTATCATGGAGTACGATTCGGTATAGCTCACTCTTTTTGTTATACGGTATGGGTAGGTCGTGGCCCTATCGTCATTTCTATTGTTACTCATAGAGGCTTGCCCGGGTGTATATTATCTCTCGTAGTCGGTTAGGCAGTGCGTGTGGCGCGTGCGGTTGTATAGTTGTTTAATCTTCTGTTTCTTTTATATTGGCTTAGGTGTGGGGGCCATAAGCAGCTTGATAGTGGTGACCTTGCCGGTCACATATCTTTCCAGTATTTCCTTGTTTAAGTATCAGTTGACTAGGCAGCATGGTGGCCTTGTCGACGCATAGGTTCTGATTATGAGTATGTTTCTAGTTATATTTGTTATTACGAGCACGGTGGCTATAGGCCCAATGACGGAGAGGGAGTGTGTTCTGGCCGTTATATAGCCCTTTGTTTCGGGAACTTGAGATAGAAACTAGCCCGAGGCACAGATCTGCCTTGGCCCACAGTTAGTGGTCCGGATCCTTCTAGGGCACCGGAGTGCCGGTCATGCCCCCAAGGCGGGCGTGACAAACTTGAGTATCGAGAGAAGGTCGTGTCTCGAGGCTCTGCAAGCCGTGCTAAGTAGAGTCTTGTCTATAGATGTGTTACCATACTATAGGCAGGAGGCTGCGTGGCATGATATGATAGTTACTCTTCTTTCCCGATCGGTTTCGTGCTATAGGCGGTACAATATAGGGTTGAGTCCAAAAACTTACCATATTCTTTGGTTACGAGATACAAGGTAGATCAGCAAAACCTATCACGGGCAAAAGATCGAGATATAGTAACGAAGAGGCACACGTCCAATTACAAGATAATTACGGTAGCGGGGAGGAGGAGAGTACCGGGCTGACCTCCCCGACGCAAATACCTTTATCGGTACTATTCCGGTATACGTTGATAACGTCAGAATAGGAAGTCGAAGTATAATGCATACGAGTTGATTTATTTATTAGATATATAAGAAAGATTAAGATTACGGAACAATGTTAGACTATCGGAAGTAAGTAGAAAAGAGAGGAAATGCGGGATTCCCATATCCATCTTTTCAGATGTGGTACAGTTATATGTTTCTATTTGTTGCAATAAGAAAGGGCTATTCCTACCTCTTGACTTTGATTCCGGTATAGTAAAAGGCATAAAAATTAAGGTGAGATTGCCCAAAACAAGCGATAAGTGAAGATAGATTGATTAATTCCGGTAAGTGTTAGTGAGCGTAAAGAGGCAAATGTACTACTAAAGCTCACCAGAGGCCGAGGTAAAAAGACACGGTAGTGAAGAATGCCTAGTAATAGTCAAGTCGAGTCGAGGAAAAGGCCAAGTCAGCCATATATGCTAACAAACGGCAAGACACACCGCAAGATAATATATAGTTAGGTTGTGATACCAGGTAGGGAGGTCATTTTAGATCGGATGGGTGGAAGCTATAAGCGGAAAAGTATAAGTGAGGCACGATCGGTAATCTTATTAACAATGGCGGTACCTTGAACCCAGGCTCGGCTCAAGTGAGATGAGGGAGAGAGAAAGCGGGGAATACTAGATTTTGTGGGGAAATTAGAATCACCCCCAAATTGATAGAATATCGTATTAAGGACTAAACCTCGGGCCGACAGTTAGAAAACCCATTAAGATTGTGGTTCGATGCTGCCGGTATGTCGCCTATGGAGGATTAGAGAAATTACCGTCTGACGACTCTAATCTAGTGTGGCCTAAGTAGGCCAAACAAATAGTCGTGGGCTCTGATATAATTTCAATAGGGCCACAAGATTAGAATGTTGATCCCACATGTAGTGGTGGAATTTCAAGCATTGAGACTATTAACTAAAGTGTATATGTTGTTACTTCCCGAGAAGGATGAAAACCCAATGAAATGATAAGAGAAGAGCGGAGGTATTATTAGGCGCAGAGCGGTATATGTATACAGTATGAAATTCGGCAAAGTATCGAGAATTATGTATCCTCTGATCGGTATGTACGTACGTAGTCATTGATATATATATGTATAGATAACGAATATGCGTGAATAGGCGCAATAGGGTTACAATGCCCGGATCTTTGATTAGCTGCTAAGGAGTATATACAAATTGCCTTTGCGATGCCCCTTTCCAAAAAAAGAAAAAGAAAGGAAGAGAAGGAAGCGTTAAGTGTGAATTACATATGAAGCCATAGAAACTATCTCGGTTCTTAGTTATTAAGTTAAAAAGACTTATCGTTGTTGCGGATCTAAGCTGCAGAAGCTTACGAGATTGTGCTTCAGTCGGTGGATTTGGGCGTAAGGGCCCGGTTGGGAGTGATCCCGCGACCAGCGCACCGTATTGGCGAGTATCCCTGGTCGGTAACGTGGTGCATGTGCTAGTGATTAAGAGATTGGGTAAGCATACGTTGAGGTTAGCAATGCCGAATTATTTTTCTAGTATGATAAGTGGCCATACATCATTTTCTGACCTTGTAGGTGAGATTCGACCTTAGTCAACCTAGCGATTATTACATGGAGACACTCGCAAGTGAGACAAGCCAAAGTGGGCACCCAAAGAAAGGGTCCACATCGTGTGAGTGGCAGACTAGTACTTGTTTGGTTCTCGTAAGATATTGAATCAGAGCCTTAGCGGAAGGCCAGTCTTTACAAAATAGCTCATAAGGCCCAGAAATTTCCCAACGGTATGAATCCAGCGGTTACGCCTGGCAGAAAATGGTAGGAATTACGCGGCACGGTGTTTACTAAGACGAGGATGATGGGCCCCATGAAGATCCGAGAGATTGATCGCACAGGAGTAGAATCCGATTAAATACATTCTCTGAGTTGTCGAATAGAATAACAAACGTAGATGCCTGGCTACTGTGATTATACATGAACTATAGATGCTCGAGTGGAGCAATTAGAGCATTTATTAGACCTCTTTAACATTTGGGTCATTCGACCCGGCTATTCGGTTATTCAAGGTTATGCGGCCAAATTATTAGAATCATGATCAATATTAGGATCCTCACATTCAGATAAAGAGCATAAAGTCGTGAAGCGGGTCGTCGGAGTTATCCCAACGACAAGTAGCCTTAGCATGCAGCCATAAGACGGAATAAACTCTAAGCTATGCAGAGTAAATTACCTGTCGGTTTCTCGAGCGTGACAAAGCAGTGAGCGTCAAATTATATGCCAAGCTCTCTAAATATGAATATGTTGTGTCAATAAAGAAGAGAAAATGAAAGTAGCAAACGCCCTTAGCCTGAAACCACATTAGGAGTTTGTGTACTTGTAAGCCGAACAACGGGGTCTATCCAGAGAAATACCCCAATTGGTCAATTTAGCCATTCGTATGATAGAAATGAAGGACAATAGAGCGGTAATTGAGAACAACGCCATGTCATCATTAGTTGTGGAAGTGAAGGAACGGCAATATGAGGACCTTGACTTGGTCCAACAGGACGAGAATTCGGCAAGGTAAGCGCAGTTTTCAAGATAGCGAGGATGAAGTATTTACATTGTCATGAGCGCCTCTGTGTTCGAATATTTGAGCTTCCCACTTGATGAGTATAAAACCTTGAGTACAGCCTTGGCCCGACAGCTCTTGGTAGCCCGGTGTAAGCGGTTGTCTACTTGCCAACGGTGAAACGAGAACATTAGAAACCGGGCGGTTTAACTCGGGACATAGTTGTGCCTCTCACGGAAATGGAGACGATGAATATGGATTTTGTGGAAGGATTACCTAATCTGCCTTAGACATGATTACGTATGGGTGATAGTTGTGAGATTGTGAGATAAATCATTCTGGTGTGAAACTATTGCTCGGCCAAGTTATCTTGGCTGTATTAGAAATAGTTAGATTACCACGATACCAGTATCCATTATTCGAACGAGAGGAGCTCAGTTTACGGCTAGATTTTGGCAATCGTTTGAAAGATGCAGGTATGCCAATTAATTTGGTACGCGTTCCACCCTTAGATAGATGGGCCATTTGAACGCACCATTCGGACGCTCGAAGATATGTTACGGCGTGTGTGCTAGATTTCCGGTGGTAGTTTGGGATGAACATTTGCCCTTAGTGAGTTTCTTATAATAACGGCTATCACTCGGCTATTCGAGATGGCACCTTCGAGGCATTATACGGAAGCATCTCGGTCATGGGTTAGGTGGTTCGAAATAGAATCAGTGTTAATTGGGCTAGATATTGTTACATTAGTCAAAGAAAGTAAGCTTTTCGGAACGCCTATTGACTTGCAGTCGCCGAAATCATATGTAGACGTGCGATGTAGAAACCTAGGAATTCGATGTGAATATTTGGGTATTTTAAAAATATCCGATGAAAGGGTTGAGATTCGCAAGAAGGTAAGCTCGGCTAAGGTTTGTCGGGCCATATCATATTCGTCGAAGGATAGGCCAAGTGGCGTATGAATTAAACTTGCGTCGGGGTAGAACTCATTCATCAGTCTTTCATGTATCATGCTAAGAAATGCTTAGGAGACCGTCAAACAGTCCAGTCGGAGATATCGAATTCTGAAGCGGCCTATGAAGAGGTTCCAGTAGCTATCACCAAACCAGACGAGATTCATAGATTGAGAACTAAGATATTGCGTACGTAAGTATTTGTGGCGTAACGAGGCAGAAGGAAATGACAGTGGGAGGCAAAGGAAAGATATGAAAACTAGATACCTTCACTTTTGTTTCAAGCCTAGTCGGGCGCAAAGGTATGTTAATGTTATTACTGTACGATATCTTATAGTTTGTATATGTATAAATGAAAAGATTGATTTTAGCTATCACATGAATCCTATAGTATTGTGCGGAGTACACAGTATTGGACTTTACGTATTTCGGGTTTTGGGATAGTCCATGTGCAGGGAAACTCTGCTGAAATTTTCCTAGAAATAAAAAATAAGTTGAGTAGATTGAGAAGTCCTCTAGATAGAGGTTTTCATTAAGAGACGAATGTTCTTAAGGGGAGAATGTTACACCAGTAAATTCTGACCATCGATGGCCTATTCGCGTGTTAGTTAAGAGTATTTGAAAGCCATACATGCTAGAAAAGCCGGGAAAGATCGAGACAAGCGCAAATCGGCGTCGCAAAGCAAATGCGACTTATAAATTGCATTCCGGGAATGAAACTTATAAATCGCATTCCGGGGAATCGACTTATAGTGACCATTATATATATGCCCCCACTTCGGTTTTAATTCATTAACTCATGAAAATTTCTAGTAAACTCGCGAGGAGCAGAGAGGGTACGAAGGGAATAATAAAATATCGCTAGGTCTGGCAAACATAGTCCAAATCCATTAACCTCGAATGCAGGGTATTTATGACGAGGGAGCATTCTGCAGTTTTTGTTTCGCGAAATAGGTGACGAATCATCGAACTCTTAGGACTAAGGTAAGTAGAATTTCTCCAAACTAGTAATACATGTGCTCCTAAGCTAGTAAAGTGAATACTTCTCCCGCCCGAGACTCCCGAAAAATAGCGAGTTTTCGTAGTCTTTAAGATAAGCCTTAGTTTAGACTATAATTGCTGTAAAAGTAGCGTCGTCCTTCAGAATAATGTTTTATTGTGTATTTGATGTATATATGAGATAGAGTTGGGAAGCTGGAGTACTAGCAGAGCCTCGTCAGAAGCGGTCGGATAACTCGAGTTAGGTATGTGAAAATGATTTCCTCAACAAGTTAGCATTTCCCAGCAATATGAATCATAGTAAACTCCATATTTGGAACTCTTTCGAAGTTGAATGTTGAGTATTGAGTAAAGTTTAGTAAATGCGGGTTTGCGTTGTCGTATCGTATTAGTCCGAAAGTTAGTAAAGCATGCGCCCAAAAGCAGAGTTAGCATTCCCAGTTAGTATAACCTATTGTATGATTAGCAAGCATGTTGTAGAATAAAAAGATCTGATTTTCGGGAATGAAGTTAGTAAAGTAAAATTAGATAAGGACACTAATATAGCTACGAGACTAGCCATTCGAACGGTTTTATGGCTACGAGACTAGCCACCGGAGCCGGATGATATATTGGCTACGAGTTATCCATTCGGACGAGACGGTATCCGGCTACGATTAGCCCAACAGGTTAAGTAAAGATTTCGAATCGTGTCGGTAAAGAATCGATATAGTACGAAGAGATCGAGAATAAATCGAGTTTGAATAGTCTTTTCGATTATACATGCTTGCTATTTATATGTGCTATTTGTTTGTTGAGACTTGATGTGGCGTGAGGGCACCTTAGTGAGCGTCTCGCCGCTACAGGTTGTGTCGTGTCGCCCCTTTGGCGGGTGGAGTTTACGTCACTCAGTGGCATGCGTCCCGATTTGGACGAAGATGGGGATGAAGCTTTCCCCATGGCGTCGATCGGCATTAGAGGTGCGGCTTCGATTTTAGATAGCCTTGTTGAGTTGTGTCAGGAACCGAGACCCTATACATTACTTGTCGCCCACATACAGTTATTACAGTGTAGCTCCAGTTTCGAATAGCCCGTTGAGTTGTGTCAGGGGATCAGACCTCCTCTATTCTTGTCTACAGGGAGTCTTCCAGAGACCCGGACACGGTTACTTATATCGGAGGCGAGCCCGATCCGGGGAGACCCGGGGACCGTGCCAGAGGCTCGGGTGAGCAATTGAGTGGAGTGACTTATTTTTGGCGAGTTTTGACCGGGTAGGTGTATAGATTGTTTGCTTGGTGCCATCAGAAACATAGAGGTTCGTATTGGCTCTTGCTTGCTACTTGTATATCTATTTATGTATTATATACTAGCAACTAGACGACGGCCCGTCGCGTTTGTACGCCTCCCGCCTTATCGATTACGAAAGCATGGTCGGTTCTACAGTTCTTGATTACGGTATCTCCTATATCACAATTTGCTAGATATGCTATCTATATTCAGGTACATTTTTCGGTTATGTTATTTCGATTGCTTTGCATACTCGGTACCGGCCCAGAGTGCGCGCCCGGTCAGGCGCTGCATTACTTACTGCCCAGTACTCATAGACGAGAAACGATCCTCGTGATTCCGGCCCGGCTATTGGTATCGGCTCCTTGTCATCAGATACGATTCGAGTGTAGCTCTTTTCCTTTTGATGTCACGGTATATGGGTAGGTCGGGGCCACTGTCCGTCATTTCATCATACTCATAGAGGCTTGAAGATTGTATATTATCTCCAGTGGTCAGTTGAGTCGGTCGCGTGAGGCGGGTGCGATTTGTATAGTTGTTTAGTATTTATGTTTCTTTTATATTGGCCGTGTGGGGCCATGGCAAGCATTAGTGGTGACCTTGCCGGTCCGAGCTTTCGATATTTCCTTGTTTAAGTTTCGAGATGACTAAGCTTGACATGGTGGCCTTTAATAGAACGCATAGGTTCGATTATGAGTATGTTTACATTAGCTGTTATTACGAGCACGGTGGCTATAGGCCCGAATGGCTAGGAGGCTGTATTGCAGCCGTTATATAGCCCCTTTGTTTCCAGAACTTGAGATAAGTAGCCGGGCACCGGATGTGCCTCGGTCCATCAGTTAGTAGTCCCGAGATCGCCAGGAGCACCGAGTGCAGTCATACCTCCCAAGGCGGGCGTGACATTCTCGGGTTCGAAGATCGGCTAAAAGAAAGAAGATGTCGGTTGAGGTCCAGGATATTGGAGTCAAAATGAAATTTGTTGTTGGTAATCAAGCTGTGAGCTAGGCGGGAACAGAGGGTTATAATATTTAGCCTTGATTACTTGATCCTCCCCAAGCACGATCGGGCTTGACTCGGTTCTACTCTTTAGTGGACTTTAGGCCGAGAGATTCTCTATATGGACGGGAAGCTTGATGTAAACGGCATATATCAATAAATTCTCTTAATGATCCTCGAGTGATGCAAAAATTCTTTTTGCATCCATAAAAGCATTGAAGAATGGTCTTATAGGGGCCTCGAGTTGTTTTGCTTGATGTTCTCTGAATCCCTCGGTAGAACAACAAGCCATCGGTGAAACCTCTGAGATAGTGAGACTAATTTGGCCATGTTCTTGTCCGGTGATTCAAAATAGGTTGACCAAGAGATAGAGCAGCGAATTGAGAAAAATGTATTCAGAAACCACTTTTTGTCACAGGAATGGCATTCTTGAAGTGAATACTTTCAAGACGGATCCTTCATACTCTACGTGTCCAGAGGATAATATTCTAGAATCCATGGTTAAGCATAGAGAGCCTCCCCGTCATATTTTTGAAAAACTATCTCATGCACCATGTGGGGGCCAGCTTCATGCTTTAATTCTTCTAATCAACCTTCAATAGTGGCTTGATTAGGTTAGTATGTGCTTTCTTCTCGTTCTTGTACATGAAGCAACTAGACTTGTTTAGTGTATTTTGAAAAATGGCTCAAATATTTTTATCTCATTCTTGTTGTATCGGTTGAGATATTTTGGGTTGTGAAGGACACTTGTTAGGACATACGGTTGAGATGCTTCATGAGAGGTACACTACCATACCATAAGTAAGCATTTTTAAGACATTTTTGCTATAATTATTTTCTTGTTGCGTCTTGGGGAATCATCCGGGACATCGAGAAAACTTGATGTGCCCAGCACCATGCCTTTATTAATGAAAACTGGTGGTCGTATTCTTGTCGTTTCTTTGTTGAACCCTCTCAACCAAATTATTACTACTCTAGTTTCATTTAACACTCTGACATTGCAAATCGAGTTGTTTTATGCGGAACCGAAACATCACCGTCTTTGTGTTTTTAGACATGAAAGGTTATTTTTTTAAACTTTCATTTTTTTCTTATTCCACTCATACGGTTTTGAGGGCACTTTGATGCAAATCTATGGTTTTGGTTAGAAAAAGAAAGAATGATGCAACAATGTGCGATTCACACTGGTTAATGAAGAATGCGGATAGGAGTTTCCATCACCCATGAGGGTTCTTATCTGTAAAAACATTGTTTTGAAAATGTAATTGACTATTTCGTGTGTCTTACCTAAGTACATGTTAAGTTTCAAATCAATAAGTTATTACTGTAAGACCTTCAAATATAATTTATATATTTTTAATATTTGTTTTTTAACATTAGCTAAGTGGATATGTTTGCCATAAGTGTCAGTAGCTACATACACGGCCTATTAAGATGCACATATGTGTTTGGCTATTTTGTGCGTTAATACTCCTTGCAAAAGATTTTATTACATTAGTTAGATTTGGGCATTAATACTCCTGGCGTTAATCATAAATTTGACATTTTGAGCTCATAAAAAATAAAATAGAAAATCTCATTCGAGGATACACATAGCACAAATATCCAAAAATGTGTATACAATCCAACACGTTCTCAATTATCACCATTAACATTAACCCATCACCTTATTAATACATCCGAGTCCTCAACCCAATCATGGCAAACTCATATATATCCTAATCCATATACATTTATATACAATAAATCAAGTACGAGTGGTGGGATACTTTTTTAAAGCTTAATTCTAACTTTCACCATTTTGATAGAGTTTGGAGAGAATTGTAAATTCCAAGAAAATGTAGAAGTTCTAGGATTAGGGCGGCATAAATGAATTGTAATTCTTTGCCAGTTATCATAAACAACATACCTCAATAGTAGGCTTGGTTCTTGCATTCTTGGTTTAAACGCTCTTCAAAGTTGAAAATTACATGCCCCAACTCCAAATTTTTTCATCCGTTTTTATCTACAGTTCTCTTATTTATAGTTAGGAGCCCTTATGATTTGATCTCGCGTGAGCCCTTGGGGCACGACCCGTGGCCTTCTCGTGATGGCTTGTCAATGTGAGGCCTATTGACCTACCTAGGTGATCTTCACGATATTCTCATGATTGACCATAATGTAATTTCTCTTTGTCCTTCTCTCTTATTAGGATTTCGCCTTCTCATTGTTGGCTCAAATCATAGTTGGATCTTTTTCAATTCTCACACGATTAGAATACCATTTGAGCTCTGGTTCGTACGTAAATTCTATTATCGTCTTATTCCTGAAAAGTCTACTAAAATAGTAATACATCCTGCGATTGTCTTGACCCATTCATATTGGCAATAAGCAGCAGTTACCCTTATGCCACTAATTGTTAAGTCAAATACTCTCAAGTTTAGCAAACACACTACAAATAACAAACTATACTAAACCATCCAATCTAATAATCTAACAATTCTTCATTATACCATTGGCACGTTAGAATTTAATAGGCGAGATGTAAACTGTTGACTACAAATTAAAGCAATCAACGGCTAGTAATATAACATGGAACGGGAGCATAACATAGCTAAGATTATCTTAAAAAATATTCTCTTTGCAAAGCTTTTATGGGATCTTAACTTCTCCTCCTGCAACGGTAAGACAGTAAAACTTTTAATTTCGGCATATGCTTGCTAATTTTATTTGCAAAATAAGTAAAGGTCAAGAAATCTGCTTCATTTGTTGTCATGTGCTACTTATAGTTTAGTTCATTAGTTTCCATCAAGTGGCGGAAATGCGAAATAGAAACGGTATAGAAACAACGGTGACAAGTATTACTATATGATTTGTTATTATATTTTAGGGATTACGGGGGTGTTTTGTACGTACGCGGCTATATACCTCTCTTGTCTCATAATATCCTCATTTTAGTACTTCATCAACCTCAAAAAAGTAAGAAAGATAAGACGGTTGAGGAAAAGGCACAAATAGAATAGACTGACAATATATATATCCGCATTAGGTGTTTTCCACTTTCTACAAATGATATTAACTTCTCATGGTCAAGTGATTGAATCCGTGAGAATGTACAATAATTAATCATGACCGGGTTGGCAAACCTCTTACAAGAAATATATTTACACAAAACATATTTTCATTTTTTACCGTATGTAAAGTGATAGAAAACAGGTATCTTAATATTTAGTTGTTTGAAGACACGGTTGAAAAGTTTCAAAATGTGTCAAATTTAATTAGACACTTGAATACATGAAGGCGGTTATATGCACTACATTCAATTGACAATTAAAGGTTGGCTCTTTTGACACCATTTCTGCAGTGATATATATATATATATATATATATATATATATATATATATATATATATATATATATATATATATATAAAGCATCCATCTATCAATATTTTCATACGAAGGCAAATGTACTCACAAACATCAAGAACAAACTTATCAATGACTCCAAGATGCTGTAATAGAATTGTGTCTACTGTTTCTTTGAAGACTGATTGAGACTTTCCTGCTAATTTTTGCAAAAGTGATTATCTAACACCAGATATATATGGAAGTACAACAAATGTGTCTCATCTTTTGGACAGTATACTAGTTCTTGCTGCTTCTTTGGCGCCATAAATCAATGGGAAATTTGTGTTATAAAATATAATTTTTTCACTCATTTCCACTGAACTTGTTCAACTGGGGAAAATGCACGGTGAGAAGCAGTTGGAAATTTCATGATTTTTACATGTGAAATCTTATTATTTTTTTTTTCTTTTCCATAGATTCATAACATTTTTCAGTGGGAAAATAATAATTTTTTAGTAGTGGGCTGGCAAGAGTCCAAGGATAAGATTTGTAACATTTCTTGGCAAATTACTAATTCTATCTTCAACAACAACTCTTTTAGCTCTTCTACAATATGCTACAACAAGTTTAATAATAATCTTAGGCTTAAAATCAATAATCCAAACCAAAATCAATTAAAGAAATAATGGCATACCTTGATTTATGCTGATTTTTAATTCAGTTAGACTCCCAATATTGAGCAAGAAAGTTTTCTTTTTCTTCTAATTTTCCACTAGTGTTTCAAGAAGGGATAGGCTTGAGTGATGTCGGAGAAACATACTTTTTATTTGCTATAGAATTTTTCGTGCATTTCAAAATATCTGAATAGCTATATTATTTTTTTCTTTTTTTGCAGCCAAGTGATGCACATGGAAGAAGTTCTTAATATTTTGAATGATTTAATAGAATGTTAATATTTATCAATTTGATATTTTGGTCATGAAGTTAATTTTTGTAATGAAATTATATTCAAAAGCAGCAGGGATTACAACGGTTTTGAAAACCTTTGCATTAATCTACCGCAAATTGATTTTGGCAACAAACTAGATACAAATAAGCGTGAGAATCACCAAAAATCCAACCTTACCAATCTAATTTCTTGTGTCGGAGCTAGGAAGACAAATAACTCATCCCAGAATTTTTCTTTTCACATTTATCCCCCACTTCCTCATGTTTGAGTATTTAAAAAAAAATTGGCTTTCTTTCTATATAGAATCAAAAACTGCCGAATCACTCATGTTATGATCTTCAACCACGTGGGTCTTCTTGAAAGCTTCTTCTTTTCAGTCCAGCAAGGTGTTTGATGAGCCATGAAATTACAATACATGTGAGAGAAAATGCATATATAGACTTTCGGTGTCCTCAATTCATGATTAGTTAGGATTCTTATGTTATTTTTCTTGATTACAGTAAGTTGCTCGAGACACTACAAAAGATCGGGTAAATTGCAGAGTTAAAAGTTTCATTTGAGGGCTCCGTTATTTGCTGTCACGGCGGATGGGCAAACTCCGTGTTGCAGTATACAATCAATTTGCAGCAGACAAATGTAGGGGATTTCACAACCGTCGTGACAGCAAATAACAGAGGTTAGAAACCTCCGCAAATAGAACTTTTAACCTCTGCAATTTATTATATTAGCATTGACCTAATTTCACAAATAAAGAGTGAAACTCTTGCAAATAAATTTTTAACCTCCTAATTTATTTGTCTTTTGTTATACGAGTTCTTTTTGTAAACCCTCTTAGCTTAGAGCTTCTTTTTTTTTACTTGATATCATTTGCACCACATAATATCTTCGTCCTTTTATTTCGTAAATTAGAGAAAGTGTTAGGATTTTCTTAAGGAGTAGATATTAGCAGCAATGAGAAAAGGCACATTCGATTGCACCAAGGTGTCAGCAAAGTTAGGTAGAAAGAAGGAAACATGTGGAAAGAATCCAAAAGAGTAAGAACATAAATAGAGTTATACACCAAGACAAATATTGTAGTCTTGAGTGAACATAAATAGAGTTATACACCAAGACAAATATTGTAGTCTTGGTAATCACGTGAGTTATTCCTTTTCAAGTGTTTTCGCCTTGTAATTGAGAGTAGTGTACTCCCATATTTATATAGTGAATCATTCTACCTCGTGGTTTTCCCTCTTTATTTATTTGAGGTTTCCACGTAAATAAATGTAATCAACGTATTTTCATTATTTATTATCATATCACACTTTAGTTGTGGTGCTTCCTCATCCCAACGGTGGTATAAGGCTTAGGTTATTAAATACCGTTTTATGCGAAGGTACTATCAAGTGAATAGTAAATTTTCATGAATAGTGAAATTCGATGAAAATACTACTCACGTGAATAGTAAAATTCGGTGATACAATTTGTATCACGATTGATACCAAAAATATTGAGAAGCGATCTAGAAGGGTGTGAAGCGAATAACAATGTCGAGTACAGCCAAAGTTTGGCGTTGAGAAATTCAATGGGACTGTTTCTCATTGTGGAAAAAATGAAAATAAGGGCGATATTGAGAAAAGACAATTGCTGAATTGCAATTGAAGGTAGACCACGGACTGCGATGACGGCAAGTGGAGCAGCGTAGATAGCAACGCGATTCTTGATCACACACTTGGCACTAGGCGCGATCAGGTGTTGTCTAGTGTGGCTAAAAATGGACGACGAAGGAAGATATGGGATACTCTTTACGGGATTTTGTGAGGCCAAGTCTTTGCATAATAAAATCTTCTTAAAAGAAGATTGTATACTCTTCGAATGGCGAGTCCATATGTCGGTTCTTGAACACATCAATACTTTAAATACTTTCTGTTTTCGCAACTTACAACAATGGGTTACAAAAATAGACGGGAGGCGAGAACGTGCGGAGCTTCTACTTTAAATTACGCATACTCATATGATCAACTCATCATCGGCCCAGGCCGAACAATACAAATAGTCTAGTTTTCGATGAAATTGCGGCCATTGTCTTAGAAGAAGAAAATCGGTGCAAAAATAAGGAAGATGAGGCAAGCAAGTTCGCGGCAAGGAGCTGAAGCTTTGCCGATGGTGAGAGGAAGACCAACGGAACGTGTGGCTGGGAGTCACAATCATGGTAGATCTAAATCAAGAAGTAGAAAAAGAATATCCAAGTGTCACAAGCGCTAACCCAGAAAGGGCACGTCAAGAAGATTGTTAGTTCAAGAAGAAGAGTGAACACCATGAGTCATCAAATATCAAAGGGAATGGCATGCATAAATACCCCCATGATAGTGATATTTTATTAGTAGAAGCAATATCAAATAATGAAGGCGAAAACGTTTCAACTGATATGGATCATGGACACGGGAGCAACATGGAACATGACTTCCTAGAGAGAATGGTTCCATCAATATAAACCTATCTCAGGAGGATCTGTGTTCATGGGAGATGATCATGCTTTGAATGTTATTGATATTGGGTCCATCAAAATAAAGATGTATGATGGCACGGTACGCACCATTCAGGATGCGACATGTGAAAGACTTGAGGAAGAATCTATTGTCTTTGGGACAATTAGATGATAATGGATGTTCATATAATACTCATGGTGGAGTCATGAAAATATTGAAAGGAGCGCTTGTAGTGATGAAAGTGGAAAAACTTGTTGCAAATCTATTATGTGCTTAAGGGTGAAACCCACCAAGGAAGCATCGGCCAGCGTCGGCAAGTTCATTTGAATAATCGCTGATGATGCGGCATCGCAAACTTGGCCATATGTTGGAATGAGGTTTGAAGATTCTTCTTCTTGTAGCTTTTCAGGGCTCAAAAAGGTTTCACTACCCTTTTGTGAGCATTGTGTTACGATGGCAACGTAGACTGAAGTTTAGTAGTTCTCTTGCTAAACGAGGAAATATTAGATACGGGTCACTCGTGTAAAGGTAACACGGTGGAGTCCCTAGGAAGAGCAAAATGTTTATTGTCATTTATCGACAACTACTCGAGGAGATGTTGGGTGTATCAATCAAGAGAAAGGCAATGTTTTTCCATTTTCAAAGTTCGCGCGGGTGGAACTTGAATCACGAGAAAGGATCAAGTGTTTGAGATGAGATAATGAAGGAGAATACAGAGCAGTGAATTTGATAGCTTACGCCAAGCAAGGGTATCAAGGCGGTTCACGGTGTACTCCACAACAAAATGGGCAGAGCGGATGAACAAAACCTTGTTGGAACGGACAAGAGCTATGTTGGCAAGCTGAGTTGGAAAAACCGTGCAGGAAGAGCGAGTCCAAAACCGCTGTTATGTGATCAACCGGTCACCATCATTGCAATTGATACGAAACGCCAATGGAGATGTGGACGGGAAAATGTTGAGATTATTCTTGCTTACATATATTCGGAAGTCACAGCATGTTATGTACAACGCCCAATACTCAGAAGTTGGATCAAGGAAATCTAGGGAATGCATTTTTCTTAAGTGCGATGGAGTCAAGGGGGTATCGCTTGTGGGATCCACTGCCCGCTAGTGTGTGTCGATAGGGATGTTGTATTTCTTAAAAACAAGATACAAGCAAAAGAAGGTAGCACTTCAACGGAAAAATCGAGACTACAATTGAAGTTGAAAAAGGTAGATGAATCTGATTTCTTACGAGAAGAAGCACCGAGCACGAAGAACAAGAAACGAGGCGAGATTGAAACTCCACCAAGTTCGACAGTCAACTCGGGAGAGAAGAGAGAACTAACCTTTCAAAGATTATTCTATAGAGGGCAATTTGCATCTTGTCTATTAACGGAAGATGGAGAGCCTTCAACTTTTCACGAGGCTATGAAAAGGCCAAGAATCATCTGTGGATGACGTGCAGAAAATTGAAGCTCTTATAATAATAAAACATGGGATCTTGTTCAATACCACGAGGAAGGAAGGCCGTGGACACAAATGGGTCTACAAGATCAAACGCATTAGTAGTAGTCCCAGTGGAGAGGTATGCGTGCAAGATTGGTGGTGAAAGGATTCGCTCGGAAGAAGGTATAGGCTTCAACGAGATATTTTCTCCGGTGGTTTTTGGCCCGACAACAATTAGTGGTCTGGCGATGTGTACACATTTGACTTGTACTTAGACAGTTAGATGTCAAAAGCGCATTTCTTCATGGAGAGCTTGAAGAAGAAATATATATGCTCCAACCGAAGGTTTTGGAGAACAGAGAAAAGAGAACTTGGTTTGCGAGGTTGAACAAATCTCTATACGGTCTCAAACGGGCGTCAAGTGTTTGTATAAGATATTTGATTCCTTCATTATGAGCCTTGGATACAACAAACACGATTGAGATCCTTGTGTTTTATTACAAGATTTTTGGTGATGGTGATTTCATTAATTTACTGTTGTATGTTGGCGACATGTTGGTAGCAGGAGCCCCAAAAAAAGATCATCTCACAAATTTAAAACCATGATTGGCTAGTGAGTTTGAAATGAAGGACTTAGGACCAACAAACAAGATTCTCAGGGATGCAAATTCAGGGTAGAGATAATAGGAAAGATTTTATCTTTCTCAAGAGAGAACTACTTGAAGAAAATCTTGCGGCGCTTTCAAGATGCAAATTGTAAGTCAATTTCTATCCCACTTCCTATTAATTTCAAGTTATATCAAATGGTTCTCATGATGATAAGAAGGATGGAGATGTCTGAAATCACCAGTATCACGTCATGATGGGAAGTTTAATGTTCTTCCCTTGTATGTACAAGACCAGACATTGCACAAGCGGTAGAATTAGTTGATCGTACATGGCTAATCATTAGAGCATTGGAATGCCTGTTGAAGAGGATCTGAGATATATCGGTGCCAAAGATGTTACTTGATATGTTATGGAGGATGGACTTTGGATTAAGGTTATGTTGATTCGGATTATGCGGGTGATCTTGATAAGCAAGTCCACCACAGTTATGTGTTCACTATGGAGGAGTACATGTTTGGGTTTCAAAGCTACGGTCTCGTGGGCATCTACGGCCTTGAGCGAGAATATCTTAGCGAGTACACAAGCTATGAGGCATTATGGATGCGGATATTCTTGGAGGAGCTCGGGCACACAAACACAAGAGAAGGTTGCTTTCTGTTTTGTGCGATCGAGCCACTTGCATCTTGCAAAATCAGACATTTCATTTAAGGACAAAAGCACATACGAGTTCGGTATCACTTTGTTCGTGAGAAGGTGGAAGAAGCGGTGTGGATATTGAGAAAATTTCACACTAATGACAACCTAGCAGAGATATGTTTACGAGGCGATCACTTAGGTAACAAGTTTATATGGTGTCGATCTTCTATTGGCCTAGCGAAACGTAACATTGCGGTGGTGGGTAGAAAGGATAGTGTGAAGACATAATTGATTCTCAATTAAATCTTCAAGTGGGAGAATGTCGACAAAGTTAGGTAGAAAGAAGGAAACATGTGGAAGAATACAAAGTTAGTCGGACAAAGGAAAAGGAAAAGAGGACAAACCTTGTCCAAATTGATCTACGCTACACCCTTCTATATCGGTTTAGTTCTATTATAAATAGAACATTTTGCTTTCTTTATTTTATATACACAAATCCATAAATCCCCACTAAAGTATAATCCAAAAAGTAAGAACATAAAGGGTTATACACCAAGATAAATATTGTACTCTTGAGTGTCTTTAGTGAGTTATTTCTTTTGCAAGTGTTTTGCCTTGTAATTGAAGTTACTCCCATATTTATATAGTGAATCTTTCTCCGTGGTTTCCTATTTATTTGTGGGTTTTCCATGTAAAATATTGTGTCCAACGTATTTTTATTATTTATTATCATATCAAACTTTAGTTGTGGTGCTTCCTCATCCCAACAAAAGGTACCTTTTAAATTACACTTTTCCATCTCTCTTTTTATTCTCTATAAATTCGGAAGATTTTACCTCAGGTTTAGATACTAAAAATCAGAAAATACTCTTCTTCTTTCCTCATTTTTCATTACTTATTTATAAAATAAAAGTAAGTGTTGTATGATCTGCTCCATTTGTTGAGTTCGTTAGAATTTTTATAATTTGCATTGCCGCTATTACATAAATATTTTATTCTATTCTATGAGGAAGTAATAACCCAAACCTTGTAGCTTTGTGAAGGTTATAATTTCTTAGGACACACAGAAATCTTTTATGGGCTCGGAATAATCTTTTCTACTTCATCTATATGTTTGTTTTAAATATTATTTTGTTTCTTGATTAAGAAAATAGAAACTGATTCTTAAATAACTGTTCAAAAATGTATTATAAAGACTTTTGTTGACATCCAAAAATCAAGCGAGCACAACTAATCTTAAAAGTTGCATCCTTTCAAATAGGTTGTTGTTTTAAGTTATTTTTCTTATAAGTAGGATATATAGATTAGTGATCATATGAAGTACCAATGTTATTTTTAGTTCTAGGAATCCTAAGTTTATAATAATATAGATAAATAGATATAGATTATTACTCCCCAATTTCTTTTCTACTTAACCTTGTTGACTTAACACTCTTTTTAAGAAATATTAATTATGGTTTGTTTTACTAAATTATCTTTATTAATTATGTTTTGAAAATTTAAGTTTGAATATCACTGCTTTATGTCAAAATAGTACTCCCTCCATTCCAATTGGCACAAGAATAGCTATTTGTTACTCCCTCCGTTTTATTTTATTTGGCCCATGTTGACTAGGCACAATCCTTAAAAGCTTTTATAGAGATGTATTTTACAAAACTAATGTGGTATTATTGGTTTTGATGATTGACAATTGGTAAGTGAATTAGGTTGCATTTTGTATCTATTGCAGGGATCCGGTTCATGCGTATCGGGTGGTCGACTTACAAGCTGTAAATGTACTCTCTCTACGGTGGTTAGTGAAGTTGCAGCAGATTTATTTGCAGCAAGTCAAGTATACTTATCCAATGGGATCACTTCTAGGTTTTCGTCTCTCATATATAAATATAGAGATGGCACTCTTCTAAACCTAGTTTTTGCATTCAAGAAAAAGACTACATATTCTTTCTGCAAAATCCGCTTGGTTCTTGACATTCAAAGCCTCATCAGTGTCGTTACATTCGTGATCAACTCAAGCTCTCTCTTAATACTTGTTCTTTTGAGTCTTTGTAATATGTTCTTAAATCGTTACCTACTCTTCTCTTGTGAAGGCTTGTGTAGGTGTTAGATAGTCTTTATCATATCATTGGAAAGAGGTATCTATTGGGACAACGGAACAACAATAAAACACACACACAAATTAAATGCGAGAAAAATAGAGAAGCGGAACACAAGCGACACAGAATTTACGTGGTTCGGTCTCGCGACTGAGATCCACAGTACAGGCGGGAGGAATTTTATTGCTCTCTCTTGTGGTGTTTAGATTACAAGTACAAGCTATGTATTTATAGAAATAGATTCGGGTTATTAGAATTCTAACGGTCATAAGTCGAATTCTAGGTGTAAGTCGAATTCTAACGGTCATAAGTCGATCGACTTAATCGAGGCCTCCACAAGCCCATATTCTTCTCCCACTTGGAGGCATGATAATCTTCATGCCATCCCTTTGTGAGCACTTGTCGTCTAGTATCTCTTCCTCATCTTCACAGTTGTGGCCCGGCCTTTTCATCGGATTAAGCGAAGGCAGTTGAGATTTCCCAAGCTCCAACATCGATCCACGGCTAGCGCCCCCGACTCGTCCTGCATCCCTCACAGAGCTCCCACTTGCCTGAAGCTAGAGATCACGAGATACTACAGAACAAACAACACTCTCCATAGTTAGCGGGTAATCATGCGGAAGACTTTGGCCAGTGGAACTTGGATTCTCTTCTTGTCCCCAGTGACTCTTGGGCGACTTTAGCGGTGCGGCTAGCGGGCGGCTAGGTGCTCCCCTTTGCCACGAAAATCACACAGTGGTTTTACGAACCTTTCAAGAACTTTCAACTGAATCGACACAGCGACTCACAGGTTTTATCTCACACCAAAACGAACCTTCTTACGCCCCACGACACTTTGTGAGCCGGATTTTGTTTCTCTTGATCTAGGGCAGTCACTCCCTCGGACGGTAAATAGAGCCATATACGCGAACTCCTTTCTTTCCTCGAGCTATGACCAAGTTCCTCTTTTCACCTTCCTTTGCCGTTTCTAAACTTAATATCGTGTCCCTCATATCCAAGCGCCCACTTAAATCAATAGTTTCTTCAAGCTTGGAATCACTCGGACATACTTTAAAGTCCACGGACCGACTGAAGTTTCCAAAATCATGTCACCCATTACAGTTACATCAGAACTTTATTGTTCGCTAGTCTTACCTTTCAAAATCCCCTTCTTTCGAGATTCTGCAATGCTTCTTTGCTATGGGTAGCATGAAATGACACCGAGAATCCATGACCCGAGGGAATCCACCTTTGCTCTCCACGCAACATATCAAGAGATCATTATGAGTGTTGTCTCTTTTGCAAATGTTAACTTTTTATTATTCGGGCATTGATTCTGAAATGCCCCGCCCTCTACCAACACGTCAACCACGTTACACAGCGATCCACGAGTCTTCGGCCCGACTCTTCCTTCATTCCTGCTCCCACTACCTACGCTGTATTTACTCCTACACCTTTCTTGACATTTAGCAATTCACTTGATGATTCCCCGAACTCCTTCTTAGCATCCCTTGCCTAGAATGAGATCACGAATCTTTTCAAAAGTGAATCCATCGGGTCTCTTGGGCCAGTACTTCTTGTAACCATTAGGACCAGCGTCGGGTAATGACGATAGCGGTAGTAAGGCTGAACTTCATCATCGAACTTAATTCCCATTGGCGTAAGTACGGCTAAGATCGAATTCATTGTATTAATGTGCTTTCATTAAGCTGAACCACTTTCCTTCATTTTTGTGTTCACCAATTCTCTAATCGGGAAAGACGTTGTTTCTTTGCGAGATGGCTTCTCGTACATGTTAGACAACGCTTCCGTGACACCTATTTCATCTTCTCCTTGAGAATGTTAAACGCAAGATTCTTGGTCAACAGAGAGTGGATAACGCCATGGCTTCCAGGTCAAGCACTGCCCATTACGCATCCAAACATCTTTTACGCTTGTCACACAATACCATGTCTAACTCCCTTCGAACCAACAAATCCTCAATTTGCATTTTCCACCAACTAAAATCTGCACCATCAAACTTTCAATTCGATATTTCCCATGTTCTTCCATTTCAAATGACTAGATGAGGTACCCAGTACAACTGATCTCAAGTCTTGGTAACTTCAAAGGAAAAATTGACAAAGCCAATACGCACCAACAAAATTAACTCGGACCACCACCAACAAGAGACCAATTGGAAAACTTTTCTGCCGAAATTTTTTTCCAGTAAAAACAATAATTTTTCGGTAGACGGTATCTAGTGTCTTTTAGGTATTTGTGCTCGATCGCTCATCGGTGAAGCTGTTGTCTCTACAGTCGCTGCCCCTTTTTCTTTTCTCGGCGTCGCTGCTACTCGACGGCGCGGCTGAGCGAGCGCGACCGCGTCACAGAGCTTCGGTGGCGCGACAACTGCGCGGCTGGTTGACTCGACGATGAAGGCGGCGCGAAATTTGCCTTGGTTTGGGCTGCTTTCGATGACGAAAGGCGCGGCGAGGGCACAGGCTGCTCGATGCAGCTACTCTGGTCGGCTTTTGCTACTCTTCTCATTGACGCGACTAGCAGCGGCGCTGCTCCGTCGGCTGCTGTTGTTTGCTTGGTCGGCGACTACTACTCTTCTTCGGTAGCAGATTTGCTGCCCCCTTTTTTTTTTTTGCTTCTACTCCAAAAAAAAATTGTTTTGGTGACTCTCGCTAATTTTCGTGTGTTATAACCTAGCTGCGATACCAATTGTTGGGACATGATAAAAGAGCACACACACATAAATTATCTACGAGAAAAATAGAGAAACGGAACACAAAGAGACACACAAGAATTTCATTGGTTCGGTCTGCGACCTAGTCCTGAAGTACATGGCCAGGAGAAATTTTATTGCTCTCTATTGTGGTGTTTAGATTACAAGTACAAGCTATCTATTTATAGAAATAGATTCGGGTTATTAGGAATTCTAACGGTCATAAGTCGAATTCTAACGGTCATAAGTCGGAATTCTAACGATCATAAGTCGAATTCTAACGGTCATAGAATCGGCCAACAATCGAGCCTCCACAAGCCCAATAGTATCAGCTTGGAGTTAGTCGTGTTTGTATCAATTAGAATTAGCTGGTTAGAGTTATTAGCAATAGAGTTATTAGCAATAGAGTTATTGCTTTGAAACCTTTAATATAGTTGTTAGAGGTGGGATTAAGAAAGACATAATACATATTTCTATTTAGAATTGAAAACTATGAATTCACATTTGTTGAATCACTCATGTTATGATTTTCTACCTCTCGGGTCTTCCCCAAAACTTTTTTCATCGTAATTGGTAAACATAAAATCAAAAAAAGTAAAAAGAAAAATGAGTCTAGTGTTTCTAGCAAAAAGCTCCTAACATTTACAAAGAGAGATTCTTTCTTAGCATCAGGTCTCTTAAGACTAGATAGAAATGGGCCTCGCAATGACAAGCCCATCACGAGAAGGCCAACTCGTCGAGGCCCAAATGGCTCTTATCGAGAGCGAATCATAAAGAGACTATAAAAATAGAGAGAGCCAACAATAGAAACAGAGACCGGGAAAATCTTTGAGTTGGTGAATGAGATTTTGAACTTTGAAGGAGAGTTGGAACAAAGAAGGCAAAGAATCAACCCTAACTCAATTGAGGTATATACTGGTTTTATGATATCATTAATTACTATTCATTTATGCTAGTCTAATCTTAGAACTTTTTTTCTACATTTTTTAGAATTCACAATTCCTATTCTAAACCTATCAAAATGGCTAGGAAGTAGGTAAGTACGGCTATTGAAGTAACACCAACATCCTGCTCATGGCAATGCCCATGAGGGGACAGGTGGCCGTCGGAGAGTTATGATCGGACATGGCACTTTGCTTGGTGGGCTTAGTTAAAAAAAAATAAATTGCGCCCTTGTTATCGATTGTAGCTTTTGTCATGATGGTAGCGCTTGATCTAACAAGTGGTATCGAGAGTCAAGGTAATGGGTTCAATTTCCAAAAGCAGCATGTTGCATGGGGCGATTGTTGGGAGGGGATTGTTGGGTAACATTAACATCTTGCCTATGGCAAGGCCCATGAAGGGCAGGTGGCAGGAGTCAGGCATGATCAAACATGATGCTTGTTTGGTGGGCTTAGTTAAGACATAAAATTGTGCCCTTCTTGTCGGTATAACTTTTGGCATGATGAGTAAGCGTTTGGTCCTAACAACGACAGCCAAACTATCCCATAAGAAAGCGAGGCGCAAAACTACCAGCCAATCTTCTACCTAATTTGTGACATTTAAAACCCTCCTATTTAAGGTTATGTCTCGGTAAGGTCAAAAGGCACCATGTTACATTTAATCCACCTCCCTCTTATACTTTTTCGGACCTGCCTCTACCTCTTCTGCTTTCCACCATTTCAACCTCCTACACCTCTTAATTGGGGCATATATAGTTCTTCTATATATTCACATGCCCAAACCATCTTAACCTCACTTCTCATCTGCCCAGCCACTATGGAGGTCACTGCAGTGCTTGTCCCGGATATCCTTATTCCTGATTTTGTCTCTAGTATGCCCCGTACATCCACCTCGGCTCCATCATCTCGCAACTTTCATCTTATGAATATGAGAATTCTTGGCGCTGACCTCTTGCCTTGTCCAATATGGAGGTCACTCAGGTCTTGTCCTAAATTCCTTTATTCCTAATTTTGTCTCTCATTGTTTGGCAACACATCCACCTCAGCATCCATCATCTCGCAGCTTTCATCTTCGAACATGAGAGTTCTTGAGCTAGACAACACTCGACACATACAACATAGTCGGTCTAAGCACCACTATGTAGAAATTACTGCCTAAATTTTGGCGGTACCTTCTTATAATACAAGACTCTGAAGGCGGCCTCCATTTCGCCCATGTCGAACCGATAGGATGTGTACATCACCATCAACCTCCACATTACCTTGAATTAGAAACTCCAGATAGTACTTGGACATACATTATTATGTAAGATATTCAAATTAGTTATCCCACATTAATAATCCTTGGAAAGTTTTTATGTGAAATATCATATTGCCCGATCTAATTGATTTTGTTGCATACATTTATTTTTTTGAAGACATTAACAATGAGCTTATTCGTAATATTTTTTGCATTTTACTAATTAGAATTATAATTATTTTGATAGACTAACTAAAATAATAATAATAATAATAGATACGACCTTTGCAAGATGTTAAAATTTAGTTACTTTTCATTCAAGGTATGAGAATTTAATTTTTATATTATAAAAACCATAATATATGAGTAGGAAGTGTACACAGAAATAGGCATGAAGCTGATGATTTTATAGTTACAAGGACATTTGTGAGTGATGAAAACTCCTATTTGTATTTTCCATTAATCAATTGAAATATCTGCAGATTCTTGCATCCTTTTTTTTAAAACCAAAACCATAGAATTGCTTGAAACCAGAAGGAAAAGAATAAGAAAAGATAAAAATGTTTAAAAATAAAATCTTTCATGTCTAAAAATACAACATTCATGATGTTTTATTCGGAATAAACAACTCATTTTAGACGCAATAGTGTTAATTGAAACTTAAAGAAATAATAATTTGGTTAGGTGTTTTCTCCGGTTAATGATAAAAGAACGGCAGATACTAAGCTCCCTCTATGCGGAATTAGAGAGGATAGCAGACCACAAAATTATTTATACGGTCTTACCTTGTATTTTTTGCAAAAGACTATTTCAACTAGCTCCGGTTAATGATTGTAATATGAATTAGCTGGTTGCTTTTCGGTAAAGGCAGGCACTAGTTACTTGTGAAGTTTTCCCATGTTTCGGATCGAGTCATAGGTATCGATGAGGAAATAACTATAGTAGTTCTTGCGAGTACGTCATTTAGAATCTTTAGAAAAATGCTTAGTGATGGTATGGTAGTGTACTTATCAAGAAACACCTCACGAAGGATGGCTTCAAAAATTCTTCGCAACCCAAAAATCGCTCCAGCGATTTGGCAAAGAAAGAGAGAACATTTGAGCCATTTTTCAAAGACAAACGATTAACAAAACACGGTAAATCAGTCTGATTTCTTTGCTTTATGAACCAGAAAATGCGAAGAAACAACATACTAACCTAGCGCTGCTTTTGGAAGGTTGGTTACAAGTAGTAGGCACCACACGTGGTGCATGAGATAGTCTTTCAAAAACTATGATGGAGGCTCTTATGCTTAACCATGGATTCTAGTATGTTATCCTCGACACGAAGTATTCACTTCATTCCTAGACAAAAGTACATTGGAATGATATTTTGTCTCGTCTATTGTTTGATCTTGTCAACCTCCCATTTGATGTCACTAGGCAGTAAACATGCACAAATTAAGTCCAGGCCATTCCTCTAGGCTCGGTGATGGCTTTGTTGTTCTAATGAGGGATTATAGAGAATGTGAAAAATCACTCTTGAAGGCCCTATAATACTTATTCTTTACGAACGGATTGATAGATGCAATAGGCACTTTTACATCATACACAGGGGTCATTAAAAATTGCGATATGCGCTCTTTTGCTTTTATCAAGTTTCCCATCCATATAGAGAATCTCTCGGCCTAAAGTCCAGCCAAAGAAAGAATTAAGTTGCTCCTTGATTAGGTTTAGAGGATCAAGTAGCTGGATAAATATTATAACCCTCTCCTTTGGCCCTCTGATCGATTAGTTCAGCAACAATTTTGTTTGCTCCAAATAATTTGGATCCAGCGAACACATCTTCTTTCTTTTTAGTACGACTTTCTAATTCGAGAGAACTCTTTCATCTTTGCACTAATGAAGGATGAACAAATATCGAGACACCAGATTTTGTTCGTAAAAGGAGCTGGATTCTACGGAATTCTTGTAAGCAACTCATACACCCAAAGTTGTGGGCTTCAAGTGTATCACCGTATCCCTTATGACCGGAAGGCTTACCTTCTTTACATTTTCACTACATTTATGAACTAGTGGTGAAATTATATTCCTAAGCTCTTCCAATGCTCGACCATTCTTGTCGATTGAGCTGCTAAGAGAAGCCCATTTCTGCTACGAATCTGCAGCAAACTTTGGACTAACTACATAGGGTATTGTACAACTCTTTGATGTTATTACGGAAGGGATTTCCAGCAATAGTATGCGCGCTTATCTGTTTCAACTTTATTCAAAGCTTTCCACACGGAATTGCTCATTCGGCAGTCTGCCCTTCTCCAAGGATCGAGACCGAGATAATTTTAAAAGAATTTCTCTAATCTATTTAGCAAAATAATATCAAAGAGTTGTACAACACCATCTACGTGTTGTTAGTCCAAAAATGCGCTGCAGATTTGGAGCACAAATGGGCTTCTCTTAGCAGTTCCATACGACAAGAATGTCCAGGAGCATTGGAAGAGCTTAGGAATATTATTTCACTAGTCCGCAATGTAGTGAAAATGTAAAAAGGTAAGCTTTGGGGTATAAGGAGACCACTGATACACTTGAAGCCCATAGGATTTGTAGGAAGGTTGCTTTAAAGAATTCCATAGAATCCACGCTCCTTTTATGACCAAAAATCTGGTGTGTCGATCTCCGTCCATCCTTCATTAATGGCAAGGAATGAGTTCTCGACTTAGAAAGTTAGCTAAAAGAAAAGAGTGTAGCCGGTGTGTACGAGCATTTTGTTTTGATGATAAACAAACCATGTAGGGACACAGATCAAATGTTTTTGTAAGTGTGTGATAGATAGCAAACAAAACTTACTTGTTAAAGTGTACTATTTTACGTCTGCCAGTGGGACTCTACGTTGTGCGGAAGAGCACCACTACGTGTCGAGAGAGGTAAGAGTACTAACCAATAGGATTTCAATTTCGGTTATGTGCTCTCATATTTATTCTCCTTGGACATCTTTTTAAAAACCTAGTTTTGAAATCTGAAAAAGAAGATTCTCTTTTCTCATATTTTCCTTCTTTGCCGCCATGGAAAAAAGTGAAGATTCCTTTCTCACAGATACAAAAATCGTGGGATGCTTTGAAGAAGTTGAGTATTTTCTTACTATTTGTTTTTGCTAATGTCATTTATTAACGAATGTACACCTACTCTCATTGTGAAGCTTGTGTAGGTATTTTTCTCTTGTAATCATTTTTTAACTTGTGTGTGGAGTTTTCAACTAGAGTTAGTTGGTGATAGCTAGAGAGTTAGGCGGCTAGAGTTAGGCTGGTTGTGAAGGTGCAATAGAGTTGTTGCATTAGTGCCTTGTAGTAGAGTTGCTTCAAGGGAGTCTGAGATTAAGAGTTTAATCTCATGAAGTGCGTGTAATACGTAATCACTCTTTGCTTAGAGTTTTAGTGAAGATGATTGGTAAATACTACGAGGTGGGTCGTGGTTTTTCTTCCCTTGAGCAGAAGTTTTCCAAGTGGCTTGGTCTCTTGTTTTGTCTTTACTTTATTTGTTTTATTTGTGTTGCACAACTCTAGGAACCTGGTCCCTAGATTGTTGGTGGACTCTTCTAAGCTAACAAAGAGGATGTCGATTCTTGGGTAAAAATGAAATTTGTTGAGCGTCGAGACTTTGTGGTGGCTTGAAGGAGAGGTTATAATATTTGCTTGATTATTTGATCCTCTATACCTGATCAAGGATCAACTCAATTCTCTCTTTGACTGGACTTTAGAAGTAAATTCTCTACATGGATGGGAAACTTGATGTATAGAAGCGGCGATATCAATATTCTCTTAAGCATTTTTGAGAGTGATGTGAAATTTCTTCTGCGTGATAAAGCACATTCGGGAAGGAACTAAGCTACAGGGGGCCTCAAGGGTGGTTTTTCTTGATGTTCTCTTGAATCCCTCGGTACAACAACAAGCCATCGGTCGAGCCTATAGGAATGGTCGGACTAAATTGTGCATGTTTGCGGCTCCTAGTAGCATCAAAATGGGAGTTGACAAGATTGGACAGGGCGGCGAGGGGAAAAAAGTATCGATCGAGATATACTTTTTTTCTAGGAATGAAGTTAATACTTTCGAGATGGATCCGTCATGTTACATTTCCGAGGATAACATACTAGAATCTATGGTTAAGCATGAGCCTCCGCCATATTTTGAAAAACTATCTCATGCACCCGTGTAGTGCGTACGACATGTTTTAATTCTTGTAACCAACCTTCAAAACCGAGCAGTTAGGTTAATATGTTTGTTCATGTTTGCTGCTCGTACATGAAGCGATCAGACTTGTTTAGTGCATTTTGTTAACTGCCTGTCTTTGAAAAATGGCTCAACTGATTTATCTATTTCTTTTCAGATCAATTGGAGCTTTTTTGGGTTGCGAAGGACACTTGCTAGGACATACAGCTGAGCCTACCATAACATCAGTAAGAACTTTAATGAAGATTCTAAATGATGTATTCACAAGAACTGCTGTTTTAATTTTATTTCCTCGTTGCTGATACCGATGAACGATCCCAGGACATCGGAAAGCTTCACTAATAACTAGTGCCTTACCTTTATTGATAAGCAGCATAGTTAATTTTTATTACTATAAGTTTCATTTAACTTTTCTGTTTGCAAATGAGTTGTTTATACCGAATAAAAACATCAATGCTGTGTTTTTGTACATGAAATTCGTTGATATTTTTTATCTTTTCTCATTCCTTTCCTTCAGTTTTCTTTTTTAAAAGAAAGGTTGAAGAATGTGCGGAGTCACACCTGGTTGATGAAGAATGCGAATCTGAGTTTTCATCACCCATAGGATTTTGTAAGCGTAAAAACATTGTTTTGCGAGTCAATATTACCTTGAGCTGTGAAAAATCTCATGTTGTAGATTGTAAATTGGATTCATGCCTATTTATATACTTCGCATAATATATTATGGTTTTTCTTCTCTATTTTCTTTAGTACCAATTGTTGCGGAAAGATCACGAGTTATAGCACACAATCACCCACAAAGTAAATGAGAGATTCGAAAAAGAAAAATAACACAAGGATTTAAAAAATAATTTGTGTGCCCTTGAACCGTGAATAAGATAATAGGAAAGTGATGCTAAAGCAAAGGAGGCAACATGTAATAGAGGGATCGAGAAACATTATCATAAAAGAATATTTATTACTGAAATGGGAAACTAAACGTACTCAACTACCTTCTAGCTTTCTAGCATGATCCTCGGCCTCCATTCCCTCTTATATATAGTTAGAGCTGAAGTAGTTTGAGTATTTTCACTTGCAATAACTTTTTATATTTTTCCAATACAAGGATAAGTTTCCTCAGCAATACAATTGTTTAGCTCTTTTACTCGAAGTGTTAATTTGTTAATTTTTAAGACTAAGTTTTAAGGATTAGAATCTCTTATCAACTAACATACTATAATCTTATCAGAATCAACTTTGTGCTTGCTATGATAGTGCAATATCCAATAACAATACAGGAATATGATAATGTCATCAATGAAAATTAGGCTAGCTCTTCTTTGGAATGGGATCAATTTTTAACGATCATTGATTATCACTACTAATCCTCTAATCATACATCTATAGTGCGAGATTAAAAAAAAAAAAGGCTAATATTCATACTCATGTAAACATCATCTACGCTTATTAACCAAAATCATGGCAAAGGCGAATTAGTGAGTATTAAGAAGAAGAAGAACGAGCTAAGGAACTACATACATAGAATCATACATGGATGTGAAAGAAAACCAAGATTGTTAGGTGCTGAGTTTTGATGATGGCGAAAACCATATGAGACTGTTCCCTCGTTTCAATCCTCATGAATGGTTTGTTTTGGCTGGAGTTGGGAGGCAAACTTTTTACAGCTGTAAAAAGTACTTTTCTGTAGAAAGTTGGTGAGTGGCAGCGGTCTGTGATGGCAGCGATCTTGTCCCAATAGGTCAAATGTACTAGACTAATAGGATTGATTTCTTGTTTTGATGTGTCCAATACTTATCCTAGTTTTTGGACAATCAAAAGGCATGTTTTAAGAAAAGAAAAATACACACTCCTCCAAGCATATTCCCTATCCTCAAAGGCAGTGACTATCCTTGAAGGTTGGTGCTCGTACACTCTTGTCTTTAGGAGCTGTTGTTAGAGTTGTGTTTTGTTGAGTTGTAATAGCTAGAAAATGTAAAGTTTGTGTAAGTTTTTCTTTGTAACCGTTGAATTATTCTAGAAAGATTGTCAACTAGAGTTAGTTGAGGTTTAGTCTTGTCCCAATAGGTCAAATGTACTAGACTAATAGGATTGATTTCTTGTTTTGATGTGTCCAATACTTATCCTAGTTTTTGGACAATCAAAAGGCATATGTTTTAAAAAGAAAAGAAAAATACACACACTCCTCAAGCATATTCCCTATCCTCTGAAGCAGTGACTATCCTTAAAGGTTGGTGCTCGTGCACTCTTGTCCTAGGGCTATTGTTAGAGTTGTGTTTTGTTGAGTTGTAATAGCTAGAAAATGTGAAGTTTGTGTAAGTTTTTTC
>JACEIK010011519.1:0-23313 GCA_018107945.1 Datura stramonium | reverse complement strand
ATCACTCAGGGGACCCCATGAGGGACCCCACGAGTTGTGGTGGCCGACCATGATCGTGGTCACCACCCATGATGCCCACTGCCCAAAACCTTGACCAACCATACTATCCAACCCACGGGTGACCTCACGAGTCGTGAGGTCTGACAACAACTCGTGGTCACCATTTGTGGCCTTCACTGCCCTTTCCTACCTTGCCAAACATCTAAGGCAGACCACGGGGGACCTCACGAGTCGTGAGGTCTGACCACGACTCGTGGTCATGCCAGTGGTCTCCTCAACTTGAGCCTGTCAGCCTCGCTGACCATGAGTCACCTCACGACTCGTGGTCACTCCTCAAAACCTACCTCACGGGTCATCCTGAGGTCTGGTGTAAATTTTCAATTTTTCTCCATTTTGACTCCCGGGTTTGATCCTTAGATTCCCGAGGTATAACCATATCTCCCCCTTGGTAACATTCATCCTCGAATGTTAGAAACACACAGAAAATTCAGAAACATGCAATCATCATATGCAAATACTAATAGACCAAAAATTGGTGGAATGACTACCTCCGAAAAGGACTACATAGCTAAACTAAATTCAGACATAACATACATCTATCATAACATAAATCAAACTTCCGCACATGAACTGATCTTGGAAACTGATTATAGAATTAGGGCAAAACTAATACCTCAAACTGAATGAATCCCTTCATGGGAGACACCTTCAGAAATACCCAATCGTCCACCTCAAACTCCAACTCTCTCCTCCTCATATCAGCATATGACTTTTGACGACTCTGAGCGGTTTTCATCCTGTCCCTTATCAACTGAACTTTCACCATAGCCTCATGCACCGAATCAGGCCCTATCATAGCTTCCTCACCAACCTCAAACTATCCGTGGGAGATCTATATCTCCGCCCATAGAGATCCTCGAGCGATGCCATCTGGATGTTGGAGTGATAACTGTTATTGTAACAAAACTCGATCAAGGGCAAGTGATCATCCCAACTACCTTTAAAGTCCATCACACAAGCTCTCAACATGTCCTCGAAAGTCTAGATTATTCACTTCGCCTGACCATCTGTTTGCGGATGAAAATGTTGTGCTGAGTTTAACCTAAACCCCAAGCCCTTTTTTAAAAGATCTCCAGAGCTGAGTGGTGAACTGAGTACCTCTATCCGATATGATGGACAAGGGCACTCCATGAAACCTAACCAACTTCTGAATGTATAACATGGAATAATCCTGCACTAAATCGGTGGTTTTGACCGGTAGAAAATGAGCAGCGTTGGTTAACCTGTCCACAATAACCCAAATGGAGTCATACTGTCTCCAAATGCGAGGCAAACCTGTTATAAAGTCCATGTTGATCTCTTCCCACTTCCAAGTAGGAATGTTGATATCTTGGAGTACACCTCCCGGTCTCTGATGCTCAACTTTCACTTGCTAGCAATTCGAACACTTGGCTACAAATTATACAATATCCCCCTTCATGCCATTCCACCAATAAATTTCCCGCAAGTCATGATACATCTTGGTGCTACCTGGATGGATAAAATATCTGGATCCATGGGCCTCATGCAATATCCGACTCCTAAAATCACCCACGTCAGGAACACATAAATGACCCTGGTACCGAGGCACACCATCTCCCCCTTTAAAGAAGACCTCTACTTTCTAATTTTGAACAGCTTCTTTCAACGTTACCAATATTGGATCTTCATCTTTCTTAGCTTTCAGCTCAGATACCAAGGACGATTTTGATCTGTTCTGAACAACCACACCACCATCGATCGAGTCAACCAACCTAACTCCCAACTGTGCAAGTTAATGCACCTCTTTCACAAGCTCCTTCTTGCCTTCACTCACATGCGACACACTCTCCATAGAGAGTCTACTAAGTGCATCCGCTACCACATTAGCCTTACCCCGGTGGTAAAGGACACTCATGTCGTAGTCCTTTAGTAGCTCCAACCACCTCCTTTGGTGAATATTGAGATATTTCTGCTTAGACACATATTGCAAGCTCTTGTGGTCCATGAACAGATCCACGTGGACCCCATACCAGTAATGCAGCCATATCTTTAATGTGAACACCACCGTGGCCAACTTAATATCATGGATCTAGTAATTCTTTTCATGGACTTTCAATTGTCTTGAGGCATATGCTATCACTTTCCCATGTTGCATCGACACACACCCAGGTCTGATTCTCGAAGCATCACAATACACCACAAAACCATCGTACCCTCGGGTAGGGTCAACACTGGTGCTGAAATGAGTCGTGTCTTTAACTCTTGGAAGCTTTTCTCACAAGCCTCCAACCACTAGAATTTTATCTTTTTATGGGTCAATCTGGTCAATGGCACTGAAATGGATGAGAAACCCTCAACGAATCTTCGGTAATAACCTGCCAAGCCCAGGAAGCTCCTAATATCTGAAGGGTTTACCGATCTGGGCCAGTTCTTTACCTCCTCTATTTTTTGGGAGTCCGCCTCTATACCTTCGCATGAAACTACGTATCCCTAAAATGCAACTGAATTCAACCAGAACTCGCATTTGCTGAATTTGCCGTATAGTTGGCTATCCATGGGGGTCTGAAGTAGTACTCTCAGGTTTGCGGCATGCTCCTCCTTTCTCCTGGAGTATATCAATATGTCGTCAATGAACATGATCACGAACATGTCTAGATATTCCTTGAATACCCTATTCATTAGGTACATAAAAGCTGCAAGGACATTGGTTAATCCAAAAGACATAACAAAGAATTTATAATGGCCATACCGAGTCCTGAAAGCGGTTTACATGATGTCGCTCTCCCGAACCCTTAGTTGGTGATACCCAGACCTGAGATCTGTATTGGAGAAACATTTGGCACCCTAAAGCTGATCAAATAGGTCCTCAATTCTTGGTAAAGGGTATCTATTCTTGACGGTGACCTTGTTCAACTGCGTATAGTCAATGCACATCCGAAGTGAACCATCTTTCTTCCGGACGAATAGCACTGGTGCTCCCCTTGGAGACTTACTTGGTCTAATGAACCCTTATCCAACAGGTCCTTCAACTATTCTTTTAACTCTTTTAACTCGGCTGGAGCCATTCTATAGGGAGAAATCGATATGGGTTCAGTGTCGGGTAAAAGATCAATCCCAAAATCAATCTTCCTCTCTTGAGGAACACATGGTAGGTCATCTGGAAATACCTCAGGATACTCACATACCACGGGGACTGACTGAATGGTCGGGGTCTCGGACGTGGCATCCTTAACCCTAACCAGATGGTAAATACAACCCTTAGAAACCATTTTCCTGGCCTTGAGATAAGAGATAAAGCAACCTAGAGGTACCGCTGAACTACCCCTCCATTTTAAAGCTGGTTAACCCCAAAAATGGAACTCCACTGCTTGGGTTCTAAAGTTAACAAAAGCATAACATGCAAAAAACCAATCCATGCCAGGAATAATATCAAAATCAGTCATAGATAATTCTACTAAGTCTGCAGAGGTGACCTTATTCAATACTATAATGGGGAAACCTCTATATACCTGCCTAGCTACAATTGAATCACCAATCGGAGTAGACATAGAAAACGGTTCTAACAAAATTTCAGGACTATCTCCAAAGCTACTAGCAATGTAAGGCATCACAAAAGACAATGTAGCTCCCGAATCTAACCAAGCATAAGCATCAATATGAAAAACTCGCAACATACCTGTAACCACATTGAGAGAGGTCTCCTGCTCCTGTCGGGAGGCAAGTGCATAAAACTGGTTCTGGCACTGGCTACCAGCTGAACTAGTCGAAGCACCATGCGGAGAAGGACGTGCATTTGGGGCTGCTAAACTAGTGGCTGGGGTACGGACTCCAGCACTCCCTGACCTTGCTGCGGGGCAATCCCTAAGTCTGTGTTCGGGTCGGCCACACCCGACACAAGCATCTGAGCCCACCAAACACCTCCTGGGTGATTCTTGCCACAACTAGCACATGATAGGAATGTACGCTCTATACGCATGCTACTTTGACCCCTCGAACTTGAGGCCCTACTCCTCTGATCATCTCGAGGCCTGGATGAGGTACTAGCTGAGGATGGTGCTGGTGTTATAGACCTGTGATGAGACTGTTGGTGAGGCCCACCTCCTGGCCTCGATTGAGAGAACCTATAGCTATCAGTCATGGCCCTCTTGGCCTCTCTCTCCCTCATGTGAGCTGCCCTTATCTGCTGGGGATAAAGGACTATACGGGGATAATCCATTTCCTTGTGAAACATAGTTGTCCTGCAGTCCTTGTCAAGATACTTGGATACTCCATGCAAAAATCTGCTCACTCGCGCCCTCTGGTCCACCCCTAACTCCGGGGCATACTTTGACAAGCCAGTGAACTCAAGTGAATACTCTAACACTGTCATCTTTCCCTATATGAGGTTGATAAGTTCTACTGCCTTCAACTCCCTCATCTCCCGAGGGAAATCCCTGTCAAGGAAGGTCATGTGGAACTCGTCTCAACTGATAAGGCCCGCTCCTACTGCCCTATTGTCTCTCCATTGCTTGTACAATATGTGGGAGACCCCGTTGCTCTGATAGGTAGACAAATCAATACACTCCCCCCCCCATAACCTGTGTGACCTTCAAGATCTCCTCGATAAACTCATGTGGGTCCTCTTCCACCTTAGAACCCGTGAACTCAGGAGGGTTCATCCTCAAGAAATCACTTACCCTTGCTGCCGCCACATTCCCATCGTGAGGGTAATGCGCCACTGTCTGATGATGAACCTGGGCAGCCATGGCCTGCGCCAGCATCTGAATCGTTGCCCTAAACTCAGAATGGGCAGTTGGATCTGGTGCGTGCTCCTCACGAAAAAGTGGGGCTGGCCGATGCCCATCACCATTGTCTCCCTCATGATCATTGCCATTTCCATTCCTTCGGATGTTCACTCAGCGTGGAGGCATGATTTCACAAGCGTGAATAGCACAAGTTAGAAAGATGGAAAGACTTTTCATCGCACGACATAGATCATGAAGGAAGGGAACATTTCCTAAACATCTAGTAGCCTCTTCGTCATAGGTGTGGTGCGATTCACACCCATGAAAATGACTCTACCTAACATTACTTTCAGACTCCGTAGGATACTTCAAACCTATGGATCTGATACCAACTTTGTCACGACCCGAGAGTACACCCGGATTGTAAACATGGGACAAGGAGCCCCGAGAGACCCCAAGTCGACCCAAGGCATGAGCATACATCTAAACCATTCACATGAAGTGGAAGACTTAACATGATAACATGATATAGAGGACATCATGACATGAAATAGAAAATACGACAATACATTATTCATACATAACAGCTAAGTTCTACATATAGTTTGAAAACCCTCTAGTCATGATAGATGGGTTAGTGGTACAATACCCGAACTAACCCTAAGTACTAAAATTGAAAGAAGCTAGAATCTGAACATAAGGCCCTCGAAACACGAGGACTCACTAATACAAAATGAGAGCAAAATCCCAGAGCAAGCTAATGTTGAGGCTAAACCTGAGAACCGGGTCCTGTATCATAAAACGATACAACATAAAAGGTATGCGGGTCAGTACTTGGAATGTACCGAGTATGCAAGGTATGTACAACGATATTTTAAAACATAAGATTTATAAGAGTAGGACATCATGATCGTAAACACTGAAATAATAAGTATACCATAAGGCTCAAGGTTTTCTAAAACATTCGTAAACCTGCCAAAATTGTAATATGAGAGAAAGAGATTCATAAAACATGACTTGAGAAAAAAATACATAATCATAATATGCATGAAAACAATGAGGAACAATTGGAGATTTCTATAACCGACATACTCCATATGAGCACACATGGAGCCCGACCTGTAAACCTAGTCGAGAGGTCATTCATACCTTGACAAGGGTAGAACCATGAAAGGCGTGATATCACTCATGAAGACCCCGTAGGGCATAGGGCATAGTCATTTAGGGGGGTCCCAAACATAACCTATGGTGGCACGTAGTTCTGAGATTCGGGGCGTAACTTGGGCCCCGAACCTACTCAGTATTAAGTACTACTCCCAAAACATGCAACGTGCTCATACAAATTCATACATCATACGCATGGCTAGTCAAATAGTGATAATCATAACATGCTTGAGAACTCGTAAGACTGGCCATAAAATCGGGCCCATGGGTTGGCCAAAATTCGTATCATGCTTGAAGGATCACCATAACTATGAACTTTAATAGAAAACCTAATTATTGGGCACTTAAGATTTGTACACATTAGATCAACAAATCATTTAGTAAAACATGAAAAAACAGCCCAATAACTCGAACCCATAATTTAGACATGTTACAACGTATTCATATCGATTTTGGCATAATCATATAATTGGGTTAAGACCTATAAGAATTTAGTAATCATAACCATAGATTTAGGAGAAATAGGACATGGGTGGGGACTAAACCACCCATTCCAAACCTCACATACCTGGAACAATTGATTCTAATCTTCCCTTGAAAGCACAAGATGTAATTTAGAGGAATTGAGGAAGAACACCTTGAATCACCTTAACATGAACTCAACCATCCTAAAAGACCCAATTAAGACCTTAAAATGACGTAGTTCAGGCTTAGGAGTTTAGGAATTACGAAAACACCCTTACTAAAAATGCAAAAATTTTGGGTTGCCAGTCCCTACGAGGGACCTCACGATTCATTGCCAAGGGGCACGCCTCGTTGCTGGGGTCCATCATGCGCACTGCCCAAGATTACTCTAGGGACCCCATGAGTTGTGGTGGCTGACCATGACTCATGGTCACCACACCCATCATCCCCACTACCCAAAACCTTGACCAACCATACGCTCCAACCCATGGGTAACCTCACGAGTCGTGAGTCGGCCATGACTTCGTGGTCACCATCTGCGGCCTTACTGCCCTTCTCAGCCTTGCCAAACATCTAATGTAGACCACGGGGGGACCTCGACGAGTCGTGAGGTCTGACCACCGACTTGTGGTCATGCCCGTAGCCTCCTCTACCTGAGCCTGTCAACCTCGGCGGCCACAGGTCGCCTCACGACTCGTGGTCACTCCTAACGACCTACCTCATGGGTCGTCCTTAGGTCTGTGCGAATTTTTAATTTTCTCCTATTTTGAGTCCCGAGTCTAATCATGTGTTCCCAGGGTGTAACAACACCAATGGAGCATCTAACTTCGGGCTAACCTTACACACCAAGAATTGAATATCTAATTTGATCCATGCATATTATAGCACAAAAGGGCGAGGATATAAAACTAACATGGAACTAGATAAAACAATGAGAAGGATTCTTCCCCTTTAAACGCGAATTGTTGGACAGACACTTCACTCTTAAAATCACTTTCTGATAGGGTTAAAATTCATAATATCTTATATAACTTCAATTAAGGTCTCATGAGCACGAATCATTCATGACATCAATAGCGAAAGCACATACATGAGGTAACTGAGTCTTGGGCTACTAAGCATATTCTAGGGCGAGTTGAGCCCCAGTCATACTGGGAACATGAATTACCACACTTACTGATTCGTAAGATGAAGATGGGCCTAAAGGTTCGTAAAGCAAGAACGATATATGCGGCGGTTGTAGTTACGGGAGTCCGCACGCAGGGAAGGGCACAACATAGCTTATCTTTGAACTACGAGAAAAAGAATTATCCTGAACACGAAGGGATTGACATATCATGATTATCGGGGTTGAGACTCCTTACTATCATATTCAAGATCCCGACTAAACTCACATGCCTAATCTCCCCCTTAGCTTAAAGCCATGACTTCTGAATCTTTCTTGAGGCCAAGGCTAATTCACTACTTAACTCCACTCCTTTCACCTCTGTCCATAATAGCCAGTCTTACATTACTGACTTATTCTCATAACACATCTACAAACTCTACTCCTCAACAATCACAGAGCTTCTTATTCAATACTAGGGTTCTGGGCTAGCAACATAAGAACAGTCATGCAAGATTCACAACATACTTGTGGCCACTGCTGAGCTTGCCCTTATCTGGTGTCTTTGTTGGCATAGGGCGGTTTTGTGGCGTCCGCCACCCAAGCTAGATGATGAACCCTACTGAGATGAACAGGCTATCGGCCCTACTGAAGAGATGGCCGAGGGTCTACCCTCACACCTCACTTTCCGCTGCACAATCTCCCGGTGCTTAGAAAATTCAAGCTGCATCAAAATTGACTCATAGGCTTGCCCTTTGTACTTAACTCACCCTATCTGATTTTTACACTTTCGAAATTAGTAAGGACTTGCGGTATCATGAGGCTAGCGGCAAGGGTAGGACAATTGTTTAGTTCTAGTGACTAGAACCTCCCTAATCCCCTTTTGTGAACACTTAAAAAGCAACTGCTTTTGTGAGTTTGTTCCAAAATATGTCTCCTTATCCATCATTTTCTTATTTTTCATCAAAAATCTCCGTTGTAACCCTTTGGGTTCCACAATTAGCCTCATTTCTACAAGAGCTAGTACCTTTCAGAATTATTTTCTTCTGATGCTGAAGGTTTTCAGCCAACAATTTCATTTCATTTCATCACAATTTGGTACTAACTCTCTGCTGAAACTTCACTGTTCTTCTTCTTTTTGCATCCCCCAAACCTAGGGTTTCCTCACCTCTTCCATATCTTTCCCAAAAACATTGGGCTTTAAGACAAAATTTTCATTCTTTTAACAATAGCAGCTAGGGAGGATGGGCGCCAAGGGGAATTACAAAAGGTACTAGGCTTTTAATATGGTTTCCATATAAAAAAGAGTCAAAGGATCAAACGTGGCTATAGATGTTCATGGAGTTCATTTTGGGTAGTGACTATCAAAAGTGCCTCTGATCATATTCTTGGTGCAACCACGTAGAATTTAACCTTGACTCACACTTAGGGCAAGTTCTAGACAAGTATGCGCACACGAGAATTCAGCTTAGGAAAACCTCACCACACAAGCCACATCAAGATTATGTTTAGACAAACTATGTAGGTCAAAAAGCCAAACAAGGAAGGTGCAACCAATGACAAGAGAGTGCTCATTTTCATATTCAAGTTCCCTATTTTATCTTTTAAAAACCATTTTGCATGCACTAAAAAATATTTTTATTGTACCTCTTTAACTAAGTTCAACAATGACTCAAAAAGATGCTAGACTTGGAATTTTCCCTTAAGAAAGTCACCTCTCAATCTATCATAGGGAAATGCCACCAGATTCGACAACAAAAGAAAATAAAGAAAAATTTTGCTCCTTGGGAAAAGAATATTAAAGTAAAAGAAAACCCTTGGAATTTATTGTTATCTATTATGAAGAAAGACGAATATGAAACAAGGTTCATTAAAGATTTGGCAAGAAAAATTGACCCATTAACAGCAACCCAACACTATCAACAAAAGTTTTCATTCATCAACTAAGAAAAATTTAAAAATTCCATCAAGCTCCACAAGGGCACAAGAGATAATAAATAACTAATAAGAGATACACCCTACCCTAACTAAGAATTTACATTGGCTAATGTACAATGTAATAACAAAGATGAGTAGAACTCCCTAAATCACTTATTCTTGGCATCATCATCGACCTCTTCATTCTCCTCAGCCTCACCTCTTTTCTCGGCCCTATATACCTTATTAAAGTCCATAAACAAATCATCAATTGGTCCTCAAGCTGCCGATAGGCAGTCATGAAAGCTTTGTCAAGGAGGCTCATGTTAGGATCAACCATGGGTGCCCTATTTTGGAGCTCTCGTGCATCAACTCGGAGGTATGAAATTTGCTCCGTCAACCATATCCACATGGGAGCATACCCATTTAGGCTCTCAAATACATTCTTCAGTGCCTTCTTCACTGACCTTTGGATGAAGCTATGAAGTCTTGTGGTAACTTTTGGAGTTGTTTTCATGAGATCATGTCATTTTATCCATCTTTTGGATCCCTTTGTCTTGAGGATAAAGGAGAAGGTGATCGTGGGGTGGTCCTCTTTAAAAGCATGCCACGACATCTCGGGGTTCAGCTCATTGGTCGGGATCCATAGAGAAGTTTGAAGCTATGTGAGAGGTTGGAGTCCCTGAGGTGCATCCCAAGCTTGTAGCCTTTTTTTTACTTTGGGAGCATCAACTTCCCTCTTTTTTTCTACATCAACCACACCCATAGTGGAGCTAGGATTTTTGTTAGGAAATAAGAGACTCCGCTTTCTAACAAAGTTGGCTTATGAGAACTAGGTATGGCATGGGAGGCCTTGGTGTCTAGCCTTTCTCTTCATTTGGGTGGCAACTACTTCCCCAATGTTTATGGGCACCCCCAAATATGGTTGTCTCGTGGTTTACCCACTTCGTGATCATTTGGATGGCATGATATGACAACACACAAATTCTAGCCATACTTTGGCGTCAAATTTGAGTTTGCCTTGCAATTTTGCCCCATGGTGTCCCAGACTGGCTGACCATTTGCAATGATACACGCTACCAAACCAAAACTAATCCTCCTTGTTTCTACTCTTGTGCAAACTAAATTTTTAATTCGTCTTATCCTCCAAATGATGGCATTTATAGCATCCAAGTGATGTCACTTCCACATCTCGAATCATGATTGAAAGTAAGCAAGAAACATGTACTTTCCCTCTGTGCTTCACGACGTCTTGCCTCACTTGATACGAGGCATAGAACTCCAGCACCAAATTTGGAAAGTAGTTTGGAAGAGGCTCTATGATCATGTGTCATGCCTCTTATTGGAGTGGGAATTGATGTAGGGGAAGGTGTCCCCCAGCTCTGCCAGGTCGAAGCGATTCTCTATAGTGATTGGTCTCTTTACACATGTGAGGTAGTACTTCTTAATGTCGGTACAGGGATGATGGCATCCTAAGTTGGCCGAGCATGTGGTTTCTTTAGCTTTGCCCTTCCCTTTTCTTTTGGATATGGAAGGGGCCTTCTATTTTTCATGTTTCCTAGAAGAAGTCATTATGCTGCAAGACAATGTTAGTCCCACAAATATACCAACCTCTTTTTGTATTTTCGTTGTAGCAGAAGTAAAGAGGCTTAACTTATGCTATATTAAGGAAGAACAATTGAAAAGATTGGATGCTAAACAAAATGAACATGCTTAGTGATGGCGCACCTACGTTTCGCGGTTGAACCCACCCAATTTGTCGGGGTCCACGACATAGCTGTAGCAAAAATACATGTCTCTACCATTATACTTATTCTTCTTAGGAAGTCGATAGGTGTTTCTCAAGTTGGAACATATGAGGGAGGTAGTGTCCTAAAACTAAATCCCTTACTTGCGCTCTAGCTTCCATTTCGCAGATAGGGATCCACGATTCACAAGTGTTTGGAAGTAGCCAACACTAATTTTCAAGCTCTAATTCTATCATTTTTACAAGTACGAGCATATCACACCTAACGGGTACTCGAGACTTCCCGAAAGTGTCGATCAAGTCGGCTATACAACATCTATGAAACTTGAAGAAGCCGATGAGGCTACAATAAAAGCTAAACAGAGCAATGAAAAACCGATATGACTACACAACCCACACTACTATACAAACTAGTCGACATCAGCCTCTGAGTAAACAAATTGAAATGCACGGAGACGGGGCCGCGGCCTGCCCATGTTGTACACAAAAGCGAAAATAGTCCAAACTGGGGACATGGCTCTGGAAGGAAACGACATACCACTATTCTGCTAAAGTATGGCTCCTACTACGTCCGATGATCTGAGCCTCGGCTTGTACACCTTTGATTGCGGGAAGGGTCCCAAGATGAAGGGACTGTCCGGTCTGAATAAAATGTACTGGTATGCATGGCTGAACGTAAACATGTAAGATAATAATGATAACTAGGCCAAAAATAAGGAGTAGTAACAACCAAAATTCTGAAAACAGAAACCTGACAAAAGCTCATTGTTAGTATAAGTACAGCCATCTAATGCACAACAAAATTTATAGCCGACATGCCGTGAGACAACCGACCATAAAATCTATATAAAATCCATACAACTTGATGCTTGCCATGCCGGGGTAAAAATAAAAAATGCCTCCGGCCGGTGTATCATACCCGAGGTAAACTCCGTCCAGTCGGTGTACCACACCAGGATAAAATAACAAGACCTCAAGCAGGATTACCATACCTGGGTAAAATTAATAAGGTTAGACAAAATCATAAATTGAGTCGATATGTGTCTTATCTTGGACCAGTTTAATACATAGCCCACAACATAGAAAATGACGAATACTACTAAACATGTGGCCTTCATGAGGCTCATACCGTAATGCATAGCTGGAACTGAGTACATATAACATGAAAAGATAGAAAATAGAACTTAAATGCATGTATTAAAAACATGTATAAATCATAAGGAACTACACGGATAACTGGAGTTTCAACAAAAATTATAGATCGTCTCAAGGGACAGCTAGAGCTCAGGCTTCGCTAGCTTGTCGTTAAACAGGAAAGGATTATGGAAATCCCTTGTCCTTAAATTTTCATAACATACACATAAGATAAGGACAACCATAACCAATAATCCCTAATTCCAGTGGCTAGTTTTACCTCAATATCTTGCAACGTCTTCACGTGGCTTAAAATCGTTACAAGTCCTCATCTCAGCTCTTTCACCAATTTCAGTTAGAAACTAGACCTTTAAACACATTTAACATCACAATATATACACACATGACATACAGTAATGACAGTTAACAATGCCCACGCTGAGGTCTCAACTCCATGTACAACTACGACAACAATCAACACAATATCACTAGGTGTCTCCCACTTCGGCTAGGCATAATGTTAACATTTATCCTCAATAAAACATGGGAATTTAAAGCTTAAATGGAGCTTAACATACTGCCTGTGCTTTTAAATAGGTTGCTGTCTCATTCGATTCACAACACACAAATCGTGCTTAAAAGAACAACGGACGGGGAACCTTACATACCTTTCTCTGATGAACTTTTCTCTAGCCGAATTCCTATCTCAATGATAATCCTTCAACCTCCTTAATCCAGTGGTTTTATAGGCCAACAAAAAGCTTAATCTATATCAGAAAAATGCATCCAACATAACTAATCGGAGACGGTAAAAATAGCAACAACACACGGCAACATCAACAACATTTAGCCATTTTCTCAACTAATTTTCACTAACTTTTGAGGGGAGAAAATAGAGAGGGAATTTAACCCCTAGTTTTCTGTGATTCTACCCCTCAATGAAGTATAATTCCAGAAAAAAGAAAAGCCAAAGCCCTAAGCAAAACGAGCAAAACTCAGCTTACAAGCAGTCCATTGGCAGATCATAGCTGCCACTTTCCAGATTTTCGCTTTGCAATTTGAAAGGTTTAAAGGAGAAATCCTTGCCTTTTCTCATGATTTCAACACCTACTCAAATATGGATATATAGTCAGTCCGAATAGACTTTGAAACGCAGAAAAACATCTTCAAGACCTTGCCAAAATGAGCTCCAAAACAGCCCCTAACATACTTGGCAAGGTAATCTCAACTTATCTTGTCATTTTCTTGAACATTGCTTCATGTTCCTTCTTGATTTTCTTTGTCCTAGCTGCTGGGGTGAGAGATAAATGGGTACTTATCAATCTGGTCGATTTAGATTTAGCTGGAAATATTTTTCTACAATGAAAAATCAGATTTTAAGAAAATAGGGAGGTGGAGGCGCTAGGGCGTCATACCCGCGTCACCGCTCGTGATAGTTCGGTAAAATACCCATAACTTCTTACTCAGAACTCCGAATGACAAGGTTTGATGTTGTAAAACTGGGCTCAAATACCTTTAATTTGATAGGTCGTGGGGCTTCTAATTCATTATATATTGGGAGATATGGTCATTTAAAATTGACCCTTACTTATGAATTTAACATACTCTTTGGTTTTTGATGCCTTTTATTTCCCTTGTCACCTACGACAAGATACAGCCCGTACTTTCCCTAACCTAGCATAAAACATTAAATAATCACCCAAAATTTTTTTGGTGTTATCGAGAGATTCATCAATCAATTAAACAAGCACACAGACCATTGGAACCACTTAAGCACCTTCCCTTAAGATTTACATTACCCCATCTATCATCGGAAAATATCAAGTGCCCAATTACATAATTATCTCAAATAATCCATACATCACACTTTCATTCATAAGGTATCCCCAAAAGATAAGAATGACTATTTTCCCTTAAGAAAGACTTCAACCTATCTATCATCGGAAAAATCGGGCATTCTAAGCACATGCGTTTACTCATATTTCCACCTCAACTAATATTTCAAAACATTAGACATATGCAAGAGATTGAGCATTATCAACTTAATAATTTATACCCTTACATTGCAATTTGTTTTCCCACCATACCCATAACATCAAAGCTATCTAAAGAATGAAGAACACAAAATGGGTAATGGGGGAACATGGGTCAGAAAAATTTCGAAACTAGCATGCTTTCTTTTGTACTAAAATTAAAAAGAATCATGGAGAATGAGAATGAGAAAACACATACCAAATGAGATGGGAGAAAAATGAAATTGAAAACTTGAACTTTTTCTTCCAAATCGCCAACCAATTTTTTTCTTGAGTTTAGTGAGAGAGAGCTATGAATGATAGTAGAAAATGGGGAGACAGAAGATGGGGTATAGGTGGAGGGGATGGTGAGTGGATTAGTTGTTAAAGGTGGGGGTAAATGGGTTTAATGGGGGAATATGAAGTGGTTAGTAGAGGGGTTATAGGGAGAAGAAAAGTTGAAAAAATGGTGGTGTTGGGATGTGAAAGTTTAAAAGGATTGGGGCGGCCATGAGTTGTGTTTGGTCAATTCGATCAAGAGCCCCAAGTATACCTCATACTTGTTCCTGTGCCATACCTACGGCCGCAGGTGGCACCTGCGAACCTCAAGTCCAAACACAGGTAGTCTCTTTATTTCCCATTTCACTGTTGTGTATGATCGGGGGCATATTTATATGCCAAATTGATACTCAAATGTGTAGCTTTTGCCTTGTTTGTCCAATAATGTGTGTACATTCTCATGTAAATTGTGTGGAAGTGTGATTTTATACTAACCAACATGATTGGCATTGTTTTGCAGGAAAAACATGCTTTTTGATAGGAGATAAATGACATGTTAGGAGAAATCGGGAGATAGACTTCGGGAAAGAGCAAGGAAGCGAGGTGAAGCAAGGAATACAGGGCTGCGTGGAGCCGTGACCTGTGCCATCGCGGATGCGGTCTGCACAGGAATTAATGCAAGAAATTCCAGTGAGGGTCAGCGATCCAAGCCGTGGCACGTTGGGATTAATATCCCCAGACCTTGACATTCAGGAAGGGTCGCGGTGCACCATGGCACACCGGGCATGCTCCGCGTTGCATGCCTTGCCAGGACCAGGAGCAATTACAGGCGGCCAATTTCCAGAGCCTCCGCGTTCGCACACGTGTCACGGAGAGCGGTGCTCGCGTTCGTTTACCGTGTCACAGGCATTGCTCCCGCGAGCACTCTGTGACACGTTGCTTTTATTCAATCGGGGAAAAATTATCCTAGTATAAATTGAACACTTAGGTTCATTTTTGAGTATTGATCGACTTGGTGGAGCAAGAACGTGGGTTACAGGCAGTTTTGAGGACGAAAATTCTTAGGGTTTTCTCTATCCTTTTCTTCTTCCTTTCAATTGTTTGCATGATTTCCATTCATTTAATGATGTTCAATCCACAAATGAGTGGCTAATTCCCTTTCTTGCTGAGGTTATGAACTATTGTATAGAAATGTAATTATTGATTATCTGGTTATTTCATCTTTTCTTCTATGGTTGTTCTATTTAATTCTTGTTCCTACTACATTAATATCTGGCCAATGTTAATGTAAATCCAAAAAAGTCCGGTTTCACCAGAGAATAAGAAAGCTGAAAGTTGTGAATTAATAGGATATGATCTTTTCTTGGTTTGGGAAAGTTGGGAATTGATTTACCTTCAGGATAGAAATATACCTGAAAGTCGTATTAGTCAAGTGTGGAATCGGTTTGTATGGCTAGAACTTGAATTTCTTCTTATCTTGAGAAATGTAGGTGGAAGGATTAAAGCGATTCTTAAGTTGTGTTAAATACGAGAGTTTTAATCCATAGGCATAAGTTCCGACTAGCAACCGGAGAAAAGGTAAACCATGTATATCGATAGTGATTTCTTTACATGTTCGTTTTTAGCCTCAACATGCTAACATTCATAGTTCAGACTCAGCTGTATTAAATATTTTACTTTAGTATAACAATAGTTTTAAAATATAAACACTCTTCTTTACCTTTGTTGTCTTCACTATCATAGCTTTAGTAATTAACACTTGAAATTATCATTCCGTAGTCACATCCTTGTGGGTTCGACATTCGGTTCTTAAAGCCACTATATTACTTGCACGACCCGTACACTTGCGGGCTCATCAAGTTTTAGCGCCATTGCCGGGGACTAGGCAACTGGTGAAATTTTAATTTTTCTTAAACGTGTTAGTTGCTATTTCGATATTTTATTGTTGACAACTTGGTCTGCTTTGTATTTTGCAGATAACAGATTTTGTTGAACACTAGCAGAGACAAGGTTTGGTGGATCCATCCTTAGAGCCGGAAAGACGGTTTCATCGCCAACGGAGAGAAGCTCTAGAGAGAAAATTGCGATGCTCGAACAAACTATAATGGAGCAACCACATAATCCACCACCGTGCGGGCGGTACTAGTGCCCGAGGAAATGGCAGCCGAGGCGGTTCGTGATGTGGCAATCCCACATGCTAGTAATGTCACATCTAGCATCCATGAGCATGAGCCGGGGAGGAGGTTCGATCTTAACGAGAACATGGTGCAATTTGCTGCACACAAGCGGGCAGTTCACAGGTCTACCTCACGAGGATCCACAACAGCATCTTGAGAATTTTACGGAGATAAGTGACCTCCCATCCCATTGGAGTGTCAGCAGTTACGTCGAACCCCACAGTTCCCATTTTCACTTTTGGGAGAAGCCCAAGAGAGGTGGCTGGTGAGCCACCAAACTCTATAACCACATGGGATGATCTTGCAAGAAGTTCTTGATCCGATTCTTTCCTTCCGGTAAAACAGCAAGACTTATAATTCAAATTCTAAGTTTCAAACAAAGAGAAGGAGAATCTGTATCCAACTTGGGAAGATTCAAATCACTATTGAGGGAGTTGTCCTCATCACCACCAATCCAATGATGTGCTGGTGCACACTTTTATAGAATGTTTGGAACCCCACACAAGAATTTTTCTTGGATTCGGCGGTGGGGGACAAGCATTAGAAAGACTTTGAGGAGCTTTATACTTTGTAATCGTATTTCTGCAGGGAAATCCGAGTGGAATGCGGACTCTTCAGGGGAGGAGCAAGGAAAGCAGTGGAGTCTTGGAAGTGGATGGGTTTAGCTATGTTTGCCTGTATGATAGCTACCTTGCGAGAATCAATTAAACACCGACCCATTTAACATGAACTTGAGCCGATCTCAAACGGTAAATGAGTGCAACAGGTTTGGTGTGAAGTGTGCAGGAGCAATGAACACTCAGGCGAGAGTGTTGTGGAGCAAATCCGGACTCGGTGAACTTTGTGACAATGCACAAAGGAGCAATCACCAACAATATGGGAACAGCTACAACTCTAATTGGAGGAATCACCCGAATTTCTCTTGGGGTAGCAACAACCATCAGGGCAGAGTTCGAGTCAGGGGATGCAGAGGAATCAAGGAGGGCCCACGGAACTATCCCAGTCACAATGCAAAAACAACAATGCCCCTCCTCCACCCACCATCACCCGGCGGTGAGGAGATGTTCAAGCGATTGATAGCTAGCCAAGCTCAATTGCGGGCTGACTGTCAAATTGGCAGCCGAAGTCAAGAACAATCAGCTAGCTACTAAGGCACTGGAGTATCAATTTGGGCGGTTTGCTGGAGCTCGAACACCAGGCCTAGAGGAGGACTTCCCGAGTGACATAGATCCCAACCCCAAGCGGTAAATGCGGTGACCACGGGAGTGGTTTGCAGTTGAAGAGGAGGTGGGCAGACCACCTCAGCAGTCAGGAGCAGCAGAAGCGGAGAGGGAGCAGTATGATGAGAGGAAACACAAGGATGCTGAATCAGAAAGACCTCCACCCCCGTTCCCCTCAAAGATTAAAGAAGCACAAGGAGGAGCGTGCTTCAAGAAATTCATGCGAGTGCTTAAACAGGTACACATTAACTTACCTCTTGATGTTTTTGCAGAAAGTGCTAAGACGCCAAATATATAAAGGACACCGTGGCCAACACAAGCAGGCTTACCGAATATGCCACGGTGGCTCTTCTGAGAGGTGCACTTCCAGGATCTGAGAACCGATTGCCCACGAAGCTCAAAGATCTGAGAGCTTCTGAATTCAAATAACAATCGGATACCAGTATCCGAGCTCGCGGTTGTGTGATTTGGGAGCGAGCATTAACTTGATGCCAACCTCGGTATTCAAGAAGTTAGGGCTAGGAATTCCTAGACCTACAGCATTGATTTTGCAGCTCGCGGATCGTTCCTTAGCAAGACGAGATGGTATTGTGGAGGACGTGCTAGTGCAAAGTCGACTCCCTAATCTTCCAGTGGATTTTGTTGTGCTGGATTTTGAGCCAGACGCGGAAGTCCCATTTATTTTAGGACGACTTTCGTAACCTTTAGGGAAAGCGCTTATAGATGTAGGCTGCGGGCAGCTAACTATGCGCGAGCACACGACAAAGGTGGAGAGGTGTTCGATATTAGCCTGAAAACCACCAAGCTCCCGGCCGTGTACGAGGAACTCTCGGTGATCAATGTGCTTGAGCAACCGAATGTTGCTCAGGGCGTTAAACCTCGAATTAATGGGAGAACCCCAATAAAGGTAAGCTTGATGTGGTGAGGCGTGTTTAGAAAACGTCACGTCACCTAGGGCGGGAATGAGCTTAAACGACGTCGAGCCGAGACAGTAAACCAGGCAGCTACACGAGGCAATCCGTGAATTGTAGTTGTATATTGTACATACGAAAAAAAAAAAAAAAAAGAGAAAATTGAAAGTTAATTAGGATTTTAATTTTATGGATTTTTTTTGTATTTTGGAATTTTTTAAAAATAAAAATATTTTGTTCCTCAAACTTTGGAATTCTAACCATTTCTTGTGGTACGATATATTACAGGTTGATCAGAGGAAAAATGCAAAAGGAATGCAAAAGGGAAAAACGAGGTATGAAATTTGTTTTTAAGTGGCAAAACATTGAGCACAACGCGATGGCTCCGTGTCACCCGGAGAGGTGATGCTCCGCGTTACACCTCCGTGACACGTTGGCAAAAATCTGGAGATTTTAAAAAATCCAGAATGCCTGCGCAATGGCTCCGTGTCACGGCAGTGCTCGCGATGCACTCCGTGACACGTTGGCGTGTTAATGGCATTCCGGTTCACACGGGTCACTGCAGGCGACCAGCGAAAATACCCCTTTTTAACCTCGTCTTAATTCTCCCCATTTCCCATCCCCTCCGTGACAAACACCAAAATCTCCCCCTTCCCCAACGTGGCACGGACGTAAACAAAGAAATTTCATCAACTTTTCTTGATATTGCTCCGGATTAAAGATGCGTTCTTGAACTCAACTTTAATTTTTAGCTAAATAATTCAATTTCTAGCATGAAAGAGAAATAATCCTTGCCCTAGGTATAAATTGAGCTTAAATTCATTTAAGTTATTGTTGATTGTTGTTCGTATCGTTGTGATTATATGTGCAGCGTGGTTACATGCTAAATTGAATTTTGTAGGAAATTATAGCTAGGGTTGGGTTGTGAATAAAAGTTGAATTGAGGTTGAATTGTGGAAAATTGTTGGAGTTGTGCATGTGGGTGAACTGAATCATGTGTACTTATCGTATTATGCTCAAGAAGCGATGAGAATTTTGGGAGGAACAAATTGGGTGAAATTGCATAAATTATCGAAGCACATAAAAATCGGGAAATTGCTTAGGTTGAGTTTGTAGAATTTTCTTATTTTTTCTCTTATTCTTTTTCGTTTTCTCTTAGCTAAGTGCTATGTGAGGATGTGATCGATGGTATGTTGGAATTAGCTGTACAGTCTGAGTAGTACATAGAAGTTATACTAGTAGATCGAATGCAGGAGGCATGTTTAGTTGTTTTGTTGTTTTTGGGTTTCTTGTTTTTGTTGTTGTTTTTGGAAATAATGCAATAAGTATGAACTTGCCAAATTGCTATAATGGGGCTGAAGACTAAGTGTGGGGTGGCAGGCCAAACCCAGCCTCAGTCGAAGCTAAGATTGATGGTGACATTGGGGCTGTCTGTTTTCTTCGCAAGGAACAATGGCAAGCGAGGCAGGACAAAGGTAGGCGCATCGACATGAGGCGCCGGAAGGAAGAGATTGAGACTAGGGCTTGGCGGTCAGCAGCACCGCGGTTCACGCGGCCCAGCGCCGCAATATGGAACAAGATGGGTAATAGAAGGGAAGAGAAGTGGTACACTAAACACAAGGAGAACAAATACTTCCCGGAGGAGCACATTGCAAGGACCCGGTTTGGCACAGGAGTTCCCATTATGGTACATAAGGATTATTGCCCGGGCGTACGCTTCATTTTGTCGAGCCCAAGGAGTGCAATCTGCACCTAATTCGGGAGTTTTATGCCAAGCGGAACCCGGCGGCTGAGTCACACCATCAAGATAAGGGGCCAGATTATGCATGAGCCTCACCACCTCAATACCATCCTAGGGGCGCAAAACACGGACGCCCACATACTCCGGCAGCCAGATATCACTCCACCCTATGTGAATATCAGACGCACATTATGTGGGGAGCGGTCTGACACTTATTTGGAAGCGAGGCACAAGGAGAGGGCTATCATCGAACCTTTGCCCTATGCGAGATGAGCAGGGAAGCCAGGATATGGCTTAAAATTGTTTGCTCTGTTTGATTCCGGGGTGCACATAGCGGATGTGACCGGGATGCGTGTATGCTGATGTATGCCTAATAAGAAAGAGCTGGGATTAATGTCGGGCGGTGATCATATCCGCCATGAAAAGGGCCCGGTTGCATCAAGGGCACAGGTATGGATTCGACGGGCTGCTAACTACGTTCCTGAGGGCCTTGAGGTCGAGGAAGAGGCCCTAGACCCATCCCGCAGATGGAGCGGTGTGCCCATAGATGTTACAAAGACTAAGGCACCCCGACACCACTCACGGGCCAGTTCTCACATTGGCCGAGCGACATGCTCGGGATGACCAATATATGTCCCGCATGTTAGATACGAGATCTCAGCTACGCATAGGCGGGAGACCGGCAACGGAGGATGTTTGTGGCGGCTACGACTTAGATTACCCTTTGGCGCCGGGGCACTATGTCGGAGTGGGCCCAGCTTTTGTGGAGACTTGTAGATGATGATGTCCCCATCGATGGGAGACACGTGCGGGATTCCGACGTTAGTCGGAGGAGGGCGATGGTAGTGATTCGAGACATGGGGATGAGCGGCGGCACGACGAAGAAGTGAATTACTTTGAGGCGGTCAGGAGTTTCCCAAACCACCTTTCATTTGTAATTGTATGTGAACACTTTAGGGGCGGTGATGAATTTTAAGTGTGGGGTGGGAGGGTAGTTAGGTGGTGCTGAATTTTCCTTGTCTATATATAATACGCATCTTACATTACATTCTTGTGTTTGAATTAATGTGACCTTGTTTTTATGTGTATGTTTGTAAATATTGTTGTTGGGAAGCCGTGTGTGTGTGCTATGAATGTTGTTAGCGATTATTGTGCAATAGTTTTGTCGAAATTATCGATATTTTTAAAATTTTTCGTAACTATTTTTTTCTTTTGAGTTTCTCGGAGTTTGTTTTCGTTCTTTGAGAAGGAGTCCCATTGAACCGAAGTCGTAAATAGTGACCGTTCCCTATGATGGATGGATGAAAAGCTGACCTTCTTAAGGGAAATGCAGTCGATAGGGTAGCTTTTATTGTTCAATTTTGGTTTGTTGGTTGTATCCCATGCATGTTGCTACTCTATGGCTACGAAATTCTTGTGCGAGTTGTACATAATATTTAGTTGCAAAGATGATTCGTAAAAAGCATGCAAATTTTTGTACATATGTGAGACACTTATGCCATAGAATTCCATTCGGTGTGATTGAGGCTTAATTTTGAATTCTTGCAATTAGCTGATTAAAGAGTCTTTGAAGTCGTCTTGAGTTGAGCATGTGCAATGAGTGTATAGTGAGGTTTGTTTATTCCATGCTATTGTGGATTGTCTAGAACTTTTGCCTGTTGTATTATGCAAAACGAAATGAAGGAAGTGTAGTGTAGGAAAGGATGGTAGGCGTTTCTTTGTTAACCAAAAGTTTTTCTTGTTTTCCTTTTCATATCCACCTTGAATATTAAATCCTAGTTAGCCCGTTGAGCCTTTAGCCTTTATAATTTTTTTCTTTTTTTCTTTTGTCGAAAAGGGTGTGAACCAAGTTAACCTTCTTTTCGTGGTCCTTAAACCAAATCCTAAGCTCTTAAGCGCTCAAGAAAATATATAATTTTCCCATGGTGTCAAGGAGTGAAATGATAAAAAGAAAAGAAAGAAAGGGAGGAAAAGAAGTGATGAAAAGAAAGAAAGAAAGAAAAAAGAGTCCAAGGAGGTGAAATGGCGGTTTGAAGGAAAGAAAGTTGTATAACTCATCTTTTCTTCGTTATTCTGGTGTTAAAGAAATGCTTAAACCAAATCCGAAGCTCTTAAGCGCTCAAGAAAATATATAATTTTCCCATGGTGTCAAGGAGTGAAATGATAAAAAGAAAAGAAAGGGAGGAAAAATAAAAGTGATGAAAAAGAAAAGAAAGAAAGAAAAAGAGTCAAGGGTGAAAGGGCCAGATTTGAAGGAAAGAAAGTTGTATAACTCATATTTTCTTCGTTAGTCAGGTGTGTTAAAGAAATGGATGATAAAAATAAAGATAAACTTCAAGAGAAGGAGGAGGAAGGAAGAAAATATTTCCAGAATGTGATGGGATGTGTCAAAAAGCGCTTAAGGAAGCTAGTTACTATTATTGGTTAGCCCAGTATATACTAGTTCCGTAGATTACATTACAACCCGTTAAGTCCGACGTGATCTTACATCACGCATCCTTATATTAGTGGAGTAATACACTAGAGTCAAGCTTATGGTTTATAACACAATGCATGTGAATTCTTTTGGGAGAGTGAGCGAAATTGTGCGTGTCTGTACCCCGACATGAATTTCTTTAGAGTTCATGTGATTAAAACAGGGGAATCTCTCTTATGTTGTGAGGGCACATGTTTGATGATAGAATAAATTCGTGTCG